>JACXGK010000558.1:0-102226 GCA_016801125.1 Novumbra hubbsi
GCCATACACAGTAATAACCCCACCACTTCCCCCACCCTGTCATACACAGTAATAACCCCACTACTTCCTCCACCCTGCCATACACAGTAATAACCCCACCACTTCCTCCACCCTGTCATACACAGTAATAACCCCACCACTTCCTCCACCCTGCCATACACAGTAATAACCCCACCACTTCCTCCACCCTGCCATACACAGTATTAACCACACCATTTCCTCCACCCTGCCATACACAGTAATAGCCCCACCCTGCCATACACAGGAATTACCACACCACTTCTTCCACCCTGCCATAGACAATAATAACCACATCATCTCCTTCACCCTGCCATAGACAGTAATAAACCCACCTCTACCTCCACCCTGCCATACACAGTAATACCCCCCCCCCCACTTCACACATCAAGCTAACCAGCTCTAAGAGAGTGGCTCTAATATTCTACCCACAGAGACTGTTCCATGAACTAAGGTTGTCAGTCTGTATTGCGTTGTAACTCTGAAAATGGCTTGTTCAGGTGCAGTGTGATGACTCAGTTAGCAGAACTCAATCTCTAGCCTGTCTTGTGTTACACTCATTACACTCAGATCTCACTCATTACCTTCTCAAACACACAAATGTGCAGAAACAAACATGCACCAACACACACACACTCAGACAGAAGGGTGACCGGGTCATCTTAGAGAGACACTTTGGCGTGCCTGTTGCCCTTTCACCTATCTGCACTAAATGGGCATAATTGCTGCATCTGTCTGCCGGTTGGCAGCCCATGGTTTGGCTGAGCCATCTCTGGGGACCCCAATAGCCAGACCCTAATTCCAGGCTTGTATAATTCCAAATATCATAATCATCTTAACTACTAGTTTTAAAGCTAAAAGGGCAGTTTTGCCAAAGCAAATTAGTTAAAAAAGAATATATATAAACAGTTTCAAATGAAATGGAGAGTTTCTTGCAGGGTTTTGTCATTCTGTAGTTGTGTGGTTGTGACACAGGGAAAGCCAGGTTTCGCCCACACAGAGGATCCAGTAAAAGCAGAACACAGCCCTGCTCTACAACCTGTCACATGCTGTCAGGACACAAAGTACTACTATGTCACTCTACCATAAATAGACTAATTACCAGGCTATATTTAGAGCTCAACTCAACGGGTCACCATACCCTGATGAAATACCTTTGATGCATTATCCCAAAAATCATTGGAAAACAGATTTGGTATTTGAAATACAAAGCATATTGGCATCAAATCACAATGTAAGTCAATCTGTAAAAGCTAGGGTCTCATGAGTCAAAGAGGTAAACGAGTATGAGGTATTTCTCAAACCTGGACTAAATAGTACACAAAATAAAATAAATGCTATAAAAACAGTGTGACCATTTAAGGCAAATTATATAGCAAAGAAACTACGGAATCCTGTCTTTTAAGAGATTGCTACCATAAAGTGTGTTGGCCTTATGGAGCAGTAAATGAGAGAGAGAGATAGTTGGACTGTCCGATTCTCATGCTACAACCAGACGTCTGGTGGTTTACGAGAAGTGGTCGGGGTGGGGGGGTGGTAAGCATCTAATGAAAAGTGCTGGAGGAGAGGATGAGAGGCGCTGTATGGGAAGACCAGGGAGAACAGTAACCAGAGAGGGTCCCTGTAGAATGGGAGATTGTGGGGTGGTCAAGCTGTATATGTGTGTGTATTGGGAAGAGAGGCTCTGTGACCCATCACAGGCATTTCAGATTTCAGTCCTTATCACAGTAATTCCTCAATCAAAATGTCTTGTGTTCATTCATAATGTTAAGTGAACACACAAAGACAAAGACAGAGATGTTAAATAGCAAATTTCTCTTGACAGTGATGGTTGTTTTCACACTGTACATCACAGTCAGGATCAAAGGCTGACTTACTATCCAGGGCTCCAATCATCATTTATTTTTGATCTATGTCCTAATTTCATCATGAACACATGCATGAGTGGACATAGATTAACTTTCAACATAAGTTAAAATATTAAGAAATTAAAGTAAATTAAGATTCGTGAGGATTTTACAAAAGATGTGCGGATTGTAATTATACTTTTTCACAAGTGGGTGCTTGATGGTAAAATGTGTGAATATGCTGTCTCTGGGATTTCTGTCTGTGTGTGACTGTGTAATGAGTGCATGAATGTGTTAATGTGTCTGTATGTGTTTTACCATTCGTATGTATGTCATCCATGGGGGTGCAGCGTCAGGTCTCAGGGCTTAGCTAGACAGCTCTTAGAGAGGGTTCAAATGTCCTCTTTGATGACGTGTGGTTCTTAAATATTTGAAGTGGAAGGAGCTGCTCTGCAATGGACAAATCTAAGTAAGCCACTACTTCCTCAAGTCCCGCTGTCTCTGCCGTCTGCAAGGGTGTCTCCAACATCGCGAAGTCAACTCCCTAAAAGGGTCTGACTCCTCAATTATACCACTCAAACCATTACATATAAATCAGTCAAGGTAAATAAAGAGCTGATTTAATCAACAGATGTGGAGAAGAAGTACTTGAGGGAAAGAAATTCAGATTTCAGAGGGTTTTATTTTATATTTTTCGGTTGTATTTGTAAACTGCACCCCTTTCTTGGTCCAATAAAAAAAAAACTCCTGATTTATTAAGACTTGGAAAGTCTTATTTTTAATTAGATTGATTAACTTTTTCAAGGTTACTTAAGGATAGGATCATTGTTATATTTTACGGGATTTTAAGGGATTTACTAACAGCAAGATTTTGGCATTGCCATGCCCACATAAAACTATTAGCTAGCTAATTTTAACTCTGGATTAAGGCTAGCCGGTGCTAACATGTAAAGATATTCAAGTTTCTGTAAATTAGTTAACTATGAATTAGCATGTCATATCACTGTGACCAGTACTTCAAGCCAAGCCCCACTTGTCCATCTGGTCATGCTTTTGACTTGGATTATGTTTTACTGACTTTGGACAGAGCCCACATGCATTTATTAATCATTATAATATGTACTCTTAACATTTTCAACCGGCACAGCCAGAAGTGCTTGCTCTTTGAGGTTTCAGGCTAGGTGTTTTGTAAAAGCACTTTGTGAAAACTGCTGATGTAAGAATGACTTTAAAAAAAGATTTGAACAAATGATTGATTCACCGAGTTAGCCAACATTCAACCTGCACAGCCAGCTGAGGACAGGCAACGTCTCAGTTGGGCACCTCAAGGTTTCTACTTTCTACTAGTTTTTCCTAGCAATTCTTATGGCTTGCTCTGTGGGGTTTTAGGCTGGGTATCTGTAGAACTGATATAAAATACAAACAATTGGTTGATGCTTGTGTTTGTGTAAGTGTCAAGTTTGGATTAGTTAGACATACTCGTTTTAGATCAAAACATTTAGTCTGGCTGTAAAATACGTTAATGGCAGCTACAAGCCAACTCAGAAAACTCACAGAACCTATCCAAAAACTGTAAGACTGAAGGTCATGGAGCTTTCAATATAATGTGATGACATTACAGTATGAAGCACAGGCACATGAACTGTCTAAGTCATCACAATATCACGAAGTTGGCTTATGAAAACATTCCCTAAACATTAATAACAATTTGAACCTATAAAGTATGTACATTCATATTTGTCTTGGCTCGGAGGGCCATGATGATACCATGGATTTACACAGTAAATTGTGTAAAATCAGTGGTGAGATAGAAAGACAGAAAGGAAACCGTTCCCTCTTTGTGTTCCCTTTAATACTATTTAATTCTCCTTTATTCCCCTCTATCATTGTTCTGTTTTTGCAGGTTGCATTTATTACTCTCCACACTTTCCATCATTCGCCCTTTATCACATCTCTGATATCATCCAGGTCTCCTTTTCATTATCAATCTGTTGCCCCTCGCGGTCTCCCTCTCCCTACAAATCCCCAATCCTGCTAACATGAAACACAAACCTTTAAAAAAAGACAAGACGTGAAGCTTTTCTCCATAGAGACACTCAGAAGAAAAGACAAGGTAGTGGAGAGTCCAGCCAAATCACTGGCTTTGGTGAGGATGTGAAGGAAATAAATAGCAGTGTGCCTATGTCATTCCTGAGGTCTGGGGTTACTGATTTCATTAGAGAGAACCACACTATTAAAGCTGCCTCAGTTTGCTTTGCTCGCGCACACAGAACCCCACATTTCCATAATGCTGCCAGGGATACAGTTTCACCCAAGCACAAACCATTTCCGCAGCAAACCACTCGCTTTGGTTATTATAAATTCTCACAATAAATACAACAGAGAATGCCGCGAGTGTCTCGACGAAGGGGGTTAGCTTTGGACTCGGGTCAATGCAGACTATTCTGTAATGTGTGCAGTACAGTGCCCTCATTATACAGAGGGGAAATAATTCAAAGTAGTAGCAGTTAGGCTTTCGCACATTTTTGCCGGTTGTCTTGACACGTCTGTCCGTTGATGGGAGGAAGAAATATAAAAAATATGCAGTTATACAGAGAGGATAATCTGTGTTTCAATTAATGCATTGTATGTGTCCAGAAGCATTTACCCTGTAATGACTTCCAAAAAAGTAACCTCCTTGCTGGTTCTCATCTAAAATATATTATCCTCCTCCCATGTCTATTTGGACCAACAGCCTTACAGTGATACCACTACTGTTTGGGGCTTGATGACGACATGCCAAACGTTATTCCAACCCATGCCGTTGGACTTACTCCTGCTGGTCAGTCCTGCCAGATGTTCCAACACAAAACGCGAGGGGGGAATTAACTAAGACCTTGAATCAAAAGGCGTTGCACAACCAGGCAAAAAGCATGCTCCTCATAACCCTTCAGAAGTGCTATTCTATTTCACTGCAGAACTACCACCGGGCACAAGAGAAGCAGGGGATTGAACAATTGACAGGGTCCAATTAGAAACTGTTTAACTGGGATGAGAAGCCTCAGAACAATGTAGTCTTTATTCAGTTATGCCAGTAGCAGGGTTAGGTTAATAGCAGCAGCAGTATTTGCATGGGTGTAAGAACGGCCTTGGCGTGGTGAGGAAGTTATTTGAACAATGCACACTAGCTAACAAAAATAGGAAAGAACAAAATGTGTTTCTTCTCTCCTGCAGACATTTTATGCTGATATGCCCAACGTTGATTTTGCATTAGACCCTTAATCCATACATCACACACACTGCCATCAGATAGAGTGAAGTCATATAAGGTAAAGGCAGATTCAGTAACATAACAGATAAAGTACAGGCAGTCCCAGTACAGGCCGTTACAGTAAAGGCAGAAACAGTTAAAGTAGATTCAGCAAAGTAATATACATTATATACAGTTACGATGAAGTCAGACACAGTTTAGGCAGTTACAGATATGTCAGAGACAGTAAAGTCAGGTATCGTGAAGTCAGATATAGTACAGGCAGATACAGTACAAGAAGCATTAAAATTAAAAAAATATATAATTAAGTATAGTTGGATACCTTTGATATAATGACAAACTTTGACTATTTTATAATTGTTTTAGAAGAGTATTTAAACAATAAAGTCACCAGATGTCTGATATAATATATATATGTTGGCCAGAACACAGTAACTGGAGTATGATGTTATAATATGATACAGCCTGTCATATGATAAGGTATATGTAAATAAATGTTCCTACCATGCTCTGTATGTGTACTAGACTAATGAACCGCTTGGGGTGTTCTCAAAAATTAAGTTTTTGAGAAATGAAAGGTAACAATGAATTGTTTAGTCTAAGAGGCCCGTTCACTCAGAACACCCCAGGCCCAATGGAGAGAGAAAGACAGAGAGACGTATATTGGAGGAGAGAACCAGGTTGGAGTGGACAGTATTTGCTTTGGTCTGTGGGTCCCCTTGAGACAGAGGTCTACTTCTTTGTGTACAGAAGTCAGAGGTCCACTTTGTCCAAAGGATTTATGAATCTTAATTGTCTTTATATTAACACAATAGTTTCTACCAAATGCAAATTCATCACCTAGCCTTATAAATTCCCACTTGACCCCTCTAACAGAGTGGTTGAGTGTGTGAGTGTGTGTGTGGAAACTCAAAATGTGTACTGGTTCTAGACATTTGTGTCAATCTTTGTTTCTGAATTAGCTTTTGTTGGGAACGTGAATGAATCATTGGCTTGTAAACAATGGAGTGACGATGACATGGTTGACTTTCCCAGAACTGTACTTACTACAGGGAGTCAGAGCGCAATCACACATCAGCGACCTCATAATGAATAATCATCTACTTATTTATTTCTAGATCGTGCAAAACAGACCCTGAAAATAATACCAGAACCATAAGAAATGTACTGCATTCATGAATAATTATTTTATCAGTTTCTTGCTCCGTGCTTCTCTGCCTTCTCCGAGCTTTATCGTGCGGCAATGCTGATTGCCAGTTTTAGATCATACAGAGAACTAGAGGCCTTGCATGACATGAAATCCAGTCAGATAAGGAGAGTGGTGGTGCATGTCTGTGTGCTTGTGTGTAGTAGCGTGGGTTAGTCTAGTCTAGCTTTTGATTGCCAGTACCAGTCTTCCCACATGAAAGTGGGCCCCTGCCCCAGGGAAGAGATTCCTGGCGGCCTGGCAATACAGAGAGGAAGGGGGATTAGATTGAAGGAGCTAGGGGGAACATGGGAAAACGGAGTAAAGTCTGTTTAGAAGGGGACTGAAAATTACTAAAAAAATGACTCTACCTCAACCAACTGACACGCACACCTAACCCCCCCCCCCCCCAACCCCCTACCACACACACTCCCCAACCATTTGCTAAGTGAGGACCTCACAGGGGCTTGCCCTTCTACAACCCCCACCCCATATCCTCCCCTCTCAGCTTTAATTGACAAGACAAATGGATCTTTCAGAGCTCACTACTGCCTTCCCATACATCAGTCATGACAATGTTAGCTTTATCACAAGACGCTCGCCTTGAGCCGAGCCATATGTTCGGCTCGCGCCACACGCATGCACACACACACCTCCATACCATGCTAATGGCGCCTTGGTAATTGCCTGTTGTTTTATTATTAAAGGTCATTTAGGACCTAATGGAATTCATTCAACATTGTTGACAGGCTGGTCCAGACTAACCAAACCTTACTGGCATAACCTGACTGTCTAGAACCTGACAGGCTGGACCTGACTAGTAAACCCTGACTGGCTGTCCCTGACTGACTGGTTCTGACTGGGCTAATCCTGACTGACTGGTCCTTACTAGATGACCCTGAATGACTGATAAACATTTTCTGGCTGACCCTGACTGACTGGTGCTTACTGGCTGACCCTGACTGACTGACCTTATCTGTCTGAACCTGACTGACTGGTCCTTACTACTTGACACTGTTTGACTGTCCTTATCTGGCTAACCCTAACTGGATAATCCTTTACTGTAGTTGTTATTAATAGAACATTAGCAAATATGACAGGGAGAGAGACATAATGATAACATGACTGGGAGAGAGAGGATGAAAAACATGACTGGGAGAAAGACTGGATGAAAACATGACAGGGAGAGAGACTGGATGAAAACATAACAGGGAGAGAGACTGGATGAAAACATAACAGGGAAAGAGACTGGATGAAAACATGACAGGGAAAGAGACTGGATGAAAACATGACAGGGAAAGAGACTGGATGAAAACATAACCAAGAGAAAGACTGGATGAAAACATAACAGAGAGAGAGACTGGATAAAAACATAACAGGGAGAGAGACTGGATGAAAACATAACAGGGAGAGTGAGGATGAAAACATAATAGGAAAACAGAGGATGAGCATATAACAGGAAGAGAGAGGATTAAAACATATAACAGGAAGAGAGAGGGAATGAGAAAGAGAACAGAGATAGAAAGAGAGGCAGAAAACATGTAATACAGAGCTAACCACCATTTGAAAATGAAGGCATAGTCATCCCATATGTTTCTAAGTGTGTAGCATTGAGACAGAAGGGCATGAATGATGCTGCTGAGGTCAGTGACATGTTGGGTTGTAGACCAGATAGACGCAGCAAGGCGGGCGCAGTTAGTCAATCAGTCAGCCATTCTGTCAGTCAGTGGGTGACTAATGACAGGAGAGATACAAGAAGACTCAAAGAAGGTAAACATCATTAATGTATACTGTGTCTGGCCTCTTTTCTATTCATTTATTTATTTTGCACTGTATGCTTTTGCACTCTATGCTTTACTGGTCAGGAAAAAGGCCTTAGATAGAAGAGAACATTTTTGAGATATGAGTTCCAATATAATGGTACATATCCTATAACACCCACCTATCAAAAATTCAAAAATGTTTCATATGATGGAGCTTTTCTTTTGCTATGACGGCAATATTTTGATCTTTAACCAGGGGGAAGAGGCTCAGGAAAACATTTCATTATAGTTTTTGCAATCTCTAACAAACTAGTGAACAAAATCCATGAAATAAGTTAGCAAAATCCCACAAAAAAGACAATTCACCCTGAACCATAAGCACTATCCATGTGTTTTCACACACGTCTTTGTTCCATTCACACGTTTTTGCAAAACTCTACTCACAACTGTCTTAAATTAACTGTATTAAAGCATAATTGTCACCATGTTGTCATGTAGAAAACAGTGCCAAACAGTGGTCAAGGTATAAACAATAACTAGCGTAGTTAGTTTTGTGAAGTGTGTTTAAGTTTCTTTGGAAATTTACATATATGGTAAATATGGTGTCAGTAAATGTGTGTTAGCATTGAGGAGAAACTTTAATAAAGAGGAGCGTTGTTGAGGTCTGTTGGGGTATATTTCTATAGCCTAAAGTATATATCTCTTCTTGACTAAAAAACAAGTAAAACTTGTTTTTATTTGAAAGCAATTTCCCATTTGACAATCACCATGGGTTTTACATCCACTTTACAGTCAATTATTGATGGTTTAGAATGAAGAAATCATCTCTAAAAGTCCTTCCTCACATTCCCTCCTTTTCTCTTTTCCCATCTCTCGCTTCTTACATTAGTGTCTACACACCTTCTATACCAACATCATTCTCCTTTGTTTTATTTTTTCCTCTTTCTCCTCCGTCTGTTTGTTTCTTTCTCTCCCCTTCCCACTCTCCCCCGCTCTCTCTTTTCCCAACAGTATGTGAAGCCAGGCCAGACGAGGCATTTTATCAGAGTGTTCCAGCTCTAGTAGAGTTCTGTCCGGCTTGCATGGTGCATTCCCAGAGGATGATACTACAGGAAGTCGTAGGATGATAAAAACTGGGCCATTAGAGGACCAGCTCAGGCCCCCGGGTTCATTAAACCCACCCCCTAATCTCACATAGCACAGGCCAAGGGATCCTGAACGTGCCTCTAATTCACAGATCTAAAGAAGCACACAGCTAATTCACATTCCTATCACAATAACACTGGTTCTCACACTTAAACCCAAAGTATCACAACATACTCAAAAGGTTACTGGACAGTAACACATCTTCTTTGTTGTGTTTTCAGCTCTGTAGACATTTAAGATGAAATGATACAGTAATTATGGGGTTAAAGTGTGGACTTTCAACTTTAATTAGGGGGTATTTTCATTCATATCAGACAAAACATTAAGACATGGCTGCACTGTCCACAGGCCCTCCCCCACTTAAGGGTATTAAAAGTAATTAGGCAGGGTAACATTTCTCACAGTACTGTAGTCATGTTTTGTACTTGGTCACATATCTTATCACATATCTGATATCACATATCAAGCATTTCCCTAAAATGACAACTGACTGCACTTTAACCCAGTAGTCATTGTATCATTTGAGTTCTGCATTACAGGCCCAAAAAAACAGAGCAACCTGACCACTGTCCAAATACTTACTTGCTAAACCTGACTGTCTACCCGACGGGCTGGATCTGACTAGTAAACCCTGATTGGCTGGCCCTGACTGGCTGCCTTTGACTGACTGGTTCTGACTGGCTGACCCTGTCAGGCTAATCCTGACTGACTACTTCTTTAATTCATATTTTATGTTTATAATAGTTTTATTTTAGTAGCTCCAAACATTTTTGTGACAAGACGCCTTAAAATGCCATGATCTTCGGGCCCTCAGGCAGCACTGCATTAACAACAGACACAATTCACTGCATGGGTTCAGGTTCAACTCCATAAAACATTGTCTGTGAACATATAACATTGCTGCATCCACAAATGCAAGATAAAATTCTACCATGCAAAGAAGAAACCAAATTTTAACAAGATCCTAAAACACTTAATAATTTAAAATGAACTGAGGAGAAGTGGAAAAACGTCTTTTGCTTGGACAATTCAAAATGTGTACTTATTTTTACGATTCATGGATACCACTTCCTCCAGACTAGAGAGGAGCGGGACCAATCGGCTTCTTATCAGCGCCCAGTTCAAAAGCCATGATGGTGCATTAGTGCATATTTGTGAAGGCATCATTAATGCCTAACAATATATGCAGGTTTTGCTAGCAACACATCTGAAATCCAATAACAAGCAAGAATGGGAATACATTTTTCCATAAACCATAATATTTCTCAGTTTCAGCTTTCGATATGTTGTCTTTGTAATATTTTTAATGGGTGGGAAAAGGGGTGGGGGGGTTGCTTTGCTGGACCAGTACTTCCTCATTTTAATTTTCCAGGTTTGAAAAACAAATGGACATTCAAATCACTCCTGTAGGTGTGTATCTCATATTCACAGATAAGAAAGCCCAAAAATAACTTAAACAGTGACTGAGTTTGTTCAGCAGTTTGGATCATAGATACTTGTTTCCTCCTCTAAGAAACACCAAGGCTTTTTGATCCTAATATGTTATCATCTGTGCTCCATTCAGTCTTACTAAGAAACACTTTTTTTAGGTGGGATAACAAGGACTTGGATCTGAGGCAAAGATGACATCACAGCATTCATATTCAAATGTACTCCACAGCTGCACTCAGCAACATCTGTTACAAAATGTGTTCCTGTAATAGAAATGACAGCAAGTTCCTGAAGTGATGACAGCTGATAAAGAGAGCAACAGCACCCATAGACCACAGCCCACTGCACCACTCAACAACAAATTGACTGACATCACAGCAACACAGAAATAATACCAAGAACCGTCTTGAGCCAAACGTGTTGATTCAATGGGAGTAGTGTGGGTTGCAACTGCTCCTCAACAACTTCTCGTATTTATGTGCAGTAGTACATTAGAATCAACCTAAGTGGTGTTACACTGCAGTTCTGATAGTACCTAACAGCCGGTAGAGGGGCTCATGCCGTCCTCTAGTCTAGTTGATGTATATTAATGACAACTGATGATGATGACTGCCGACAAACAGACTGACAGATGACTCACAGTCACATACACGCACAGTTTAGGACCCTCCCTTTTGTTCTGATGGACTAGCTGGCGGCTCTCTGACATTCCACCTACAGGACAGGGAGAGGGCTGACAAATGAGCCCATGTTCCGCTGATGGTCCCTGGGCCTCCTTATCCTCCTTATCCCCCTCATCCTCCATGCCAACGTATCAGCCCCAGGCCCAGGGCTGCCTGGGAGAATGCCAGTCACCACTCTTATCTGTATTGCACTCAATTAGCCCTCAGCACACAGAGCATTTTAAGCCTCACACCAGGGGACTGACCAGGGGTCATTGTGGGCCAAGCAGCGGGGGGTTGCGAGGAGGGAGCAGGGAGGTGCTGATGGCCTTTTAACCTCCCCGAATACAGAGATAAGGCATGGGAATGTGCGTGTGTTTGTTGTATGTTTGTGTCCGTGATGTGTATGTGTGTGAATGTGATATTTGCCACTTTTTGTGAGTGTATAGAGGATATTCAAGAGAGACTTCTTGAATCCATTCTTGAACTCTCTGTAAGATTTTAAAATCCAGCAGCCCCCTCTGCTCATGGTAGTAAAGGGGCTGTCCCAACACAGCCACAAGAACTTTCTGCAAAGACCAGTCCAGGATGTCCCACCAGTAATGCCAGGAGTAGTGAGGGGGTTGGGGGTTGGAGATCAGATGTTGGTGGATGGCCTCACATATGACTGACCAGCACAGAAACCATATCAGTATGAAGAAAGAATGAGTGTTACTGGAAGACCTAAAACTAAGTAGAGCACCATGGATTAAATAAACAGCTAGCTTCTGTCTAGTTTGACATTCTCATGTAGTGCTCAAAGTTACACTTGGAGAAAATCAAAACAAATGTATAAATTTATACCCCCTTTCTTTGGGATAATCTGGCAATAATTCCTGCACATGCCATGTGAACGAGGGGAGAGGGTTTGCAGAGTGAGCACAGTAGCTGCTACAGTAGAGTACAGCCGCCTGTTTTAGACTCAAGACCTTTCTTGTCCTCTGCCTAATGTGGTCTAGGGAGACACTGGGGTCTATTCTGGGGAACAGCATGTGTCATCCTGCTGATGTGTTCTCCTGCTGACAGCCAAGGAGAGATACAGAGGGGGGTGGAGGGAGGGATAGCGGAGACAGAGAGAGAACAGAGAAGGGCGGAGGGAGAGAGGGAGTGTGGAGAAAGACAGAGACAGGGAAAGTGTGAAAAACTCAGAGAAGGAAGGTGGATATTTAGAAACAGAGATGGGAAGGGAAAAGAGAGAGGAGAGAGAACTTGGCCTGTGGCATGTCTCAGTGTCAGGCGGATGTTTCCCTCCTTGTAAGGCAGTGAGGATACTGATGCTCTACTGTGGTGACGAGCTGTGAAGGAGGAGGATTACACATTACAACACTACAACACTGTCCTCAGAGACCAGATGTTTCTCCACATCTTTGATTCTGCTACTCAATCCCTTTATCATGAAGAGATAAGGCCCAATCATTCTGTCCACACCTCTGTTGTGGGTATCAACAGTGGTGACAGGTTTGTTAACCATCACTTTAGTTGGTTCTTATGTCATATGCTGATTTAAGACAACATATAAATAGAGAAGTAGTACTAAACCACACACTGGTGGAAGGTTTGTCAATTATCTCCCACCTAACCACCTCTAATCTTTCAGTTGCACTGTGAACAACTAACACTTCTTATGTGGAGGCTCTGGTTAATAGAATACATTGCAGAGCGGAAAAGCCAAGACCAGCTCCTTGCGACCAGAGGAGAAAAACCAAGACCAGCAGCTAGTGACCAGAAGAGAGAAGCTTAGACCAGGAGCTTGTGTGACCTGATGAATGTGTATTGTTCCTAAAACCAGTTTCAGTGTGTACGCAACTGTAAAAAGAAAAATTGGCATCCTTTTTATAAGCTCGTTAACAGATGTTTACAATTCTGGTCTGTAAGTGTTTACTTGCTTGTAAAAACTCTAGTGACTAGGCTATATAATATAATATATATCAATATATAGTATTAAAATGAATACAAATAAACATCTGTACAATACAAAGAGCTATCATTTCAAAATGGCTCATCCTGTACATATGTAAAATACCTTGAAATTAAAATGATTTTGCATTTCTACCCATTGGTCATTGTATAATTTCTAACTTAAAGCTCTGGACTCCAGATATAATAATCTGGAGTAATAAATAAATAATAAAAAATAGCACTTTCCAAATTATTTCTTTGGTTCACCGTGTTTTGGAGTACACCATGCTTTGGAGTTCAACATGGATTTCAGCATTTTCCTTCAAAGGGAAGTACACCTTAACAGTGGATAACTATTTCTGTCAGAAAGGTGAGGTACAGGTCATCCTAGAGCTAAGTAGCATTACAAGTTATTGTTTATGTATAATGATGAAATGTGGGTGTCTGTTGAGGGAAGCTTGTCTGCCAGAACAGCCAAACATTAGCCGTCGTACTGCTGAATAAATTAGTCAGACTTTCAGAAATGAAAATAGATCTCTGTAAACATATCTGATGACTATGTTGACTACCCGGTCTTCTGTTCCTTTGTTTTGTATTCTTTAGCACAAGCAGGACAATAAAACAAAATCACAAAAATCTAATACTTTTATTTACATTCTATAAGAGGTTTTTAAATGTACATGGTGGGAATGCACAATTTATTAACTTTTGTAAAATTTAGGGTTAAGGTTAGGGTCAGACTTTTCATGATTTCTGAGGCCATAGAGCTAGTAGCAATTGTCAAAAACAACCTAATAGGTTTAGATAAATTGAGTCAAGAAGAATACATCAATATAATTTTTCATGTTATGGAAGGAGTGAGAAAAGATGTTGGTGTATATCTCTGGCCGGACCTGGGTCCAGACCGAGGTGCTGAGGCGGAAAAACCGAACATTTTTATTTTTATTTTTCCCTCGTATCTTCTCAGAATAAACATTTAATTATTGGTGAATATGGTTAATAATATGATATATATGTATATAAATAATTTGAATTTCATTTTTTGTAAGATGTCTTCTCCTTTAGTTTTGAGAAGTGTGTTTATTGATTTAATGAAGTAAACACTTAGGAACTGTGTTGGCAATTGTGAAAATCTGTAACTGCTCACTGACATTAAACCTGTAAGGTGTGAGAGATTCACATTAAAAAAATGTATGCACTCATAATTGCAAGTCCGTTTGGATATGAGTGACTATTAAATGAAATGTAAGATTCTCATTCTCCACATTGGGTAAAGCTGCTTGATACCATGTTGATACTATAGTTCTGCTGCTATTATAGTCCTTCCAGTTGAGCATACTATTGGCCAAAGTAGAATTTAGCTACAAAGTATTATATATTTTCCAGTTATGCAATATTTTTATTAAAGAATGCTTATATTCTGAAAAGAATCTCTGCACTCGGGATTAGAGGATTTTGAATGTTCCTAGTTATTTATGCTCAGTGATGGTTATGCAGTAATTTTAAAAAGAAAAAACACATCCCTCACAGCCTCTGAGATATTACGATACAATGTTGCTTTTCTATTCAGAACTCTAATGGGCATGCATTGTTACTTAAAATATATATATATTTGCTTTAGGAAACAATTGTTGATTTACAAACTAGACAGGTTGGTTTATATGAGGAACATTAACTACAACCCTGTTTCCAAGAAAGTCGGGACTGATAAAATAAAAATAAAAACAGAATGCAATGATGTGCAAATCATTTATTGGAAATAGTACAAGGACAACATATCAAATGTTGAAACTAAGAAATTGAATTGTTTATGGAAAAATACAGGTTCATTTTGAATTTGAAGCCAGCAAAACATAAAAAAAAAATGGGGCAGGGGAATATTTACTGTGTTGCACCATGTCTTCTTTTTAGAATACAATGTCAGTGTTTGGGAATTGAGGAGACCAATTGCTGTGGTTTTGAAAGTGAACGGTTTTCACCTGATTAACAGTTTGGGGTCTTTTTTTATTATTTTTCATCTGATAGTGTGGCAAATGTTTTCAAATGGGTTACAGGTTTGGACTGCAGGCAGGCCAGTTTAGCACCCGGACTAGTACTCTTTAAACAAATTTCCCATTTTGATTTGTTTGACCACAGGACAGTTTTCACTTCGCCTCAGTCCATCTTAAATAACTCTGGCCCAGGGAAGGCGAGAGCGGTTTTGGATCTTGTTTATATATGGTTTCTTCTGGTAGAGTTTTAAATGCAGCGACATACTGTTTTCACAGACAATGGTTTTCGGCTTTGTCTTAGAATACAGAGATTTCCCCTGGATTCTCAGAATATTTGAATGATATTCTGTACTGCAGATGATGAGATCCCCAAACTCTTTGTAATTTCCCGTTGAGAAACAATAAATTGTTGGCCTGATAAGTCTGAACCACTCCTCTGACTTATCCTCTTACTCTTTTGACCCAATCATGTTTCTGATTTGTTGCCAATTAACCTAATTAGTTGTGAGATTTATTCATCAATTTAATACATATTGTATTATTGTTACCCCTCAGGCCTGGTCACATCTATTGTTACCCCTCAGGCCTGGTCACATCTATTGTTACCCCTCAGGCCTGGTCACATCTATTGTTACCCCTCAGGCCTGGTCACATATATTGTTACCCCTCAGGCCTGGTCACATCTCTTCCAGTCTATTGTTACCCCTCAGGCCTGGTCACATATATTGTTACCCCTCAGGCCTGGTCACATCTCTTCCAGTCTGTTGTTACCCCTCAGGCCTGGCCACATCTATTGTTACCCCTCAGGCCTGGTCACATCCCTTCCAGTCTATTGTTACCCGTCAGGCCTGGTCACATCTATTGTTACCCCTCAGGCCTGGTCACATCTATTGTTACCCCTCAGGCCTGGTCACATCTCTTCCAGTATATTGTTACCCCTGTACCCGCTTTTTCGGAATAGGTTGCTGACATCGAATTCAAAGAAGGCATATATTGTTGAAGAAACATTAACATTTCTCAATTTCATCATTTGAAATTGTAACATTTTATATTGAATGTATGGTTTCAAAGATTTTCACATAATTACATTCTGTTTTTCTGCACATTAAACACAGCAACCCAAATATTTTGGAAACAGGATTGTAAATACGTTTTTAGAGGTGGTACTATCAGCAATTCCTTTAGTCATTAGGTTATGGCAATTTGATGTGTTGTTGTACCATTACCCATGTCTTTGTACATGGCAGTACACTTTTTTTTTATTAAAACAAAATGTTATTCATGAAACATCATAAAACAACATTAGGTGTATGTGTGTGTGTACTGTGTGTGTGCTTCCTAATGCTTACATGTGTAGAACATAGTGATTGTGGCAGTGGCCTCAGCCGTCTTAGCTCCATGTGTGTTCCACGTGTTCTAGCCACATTCTTGCAAATATTTATGCCTGGTGTGAAACGCTCTTGATCTCTCTCCCCTGTTTACTCTTCTCCTCTTCTACTCTCCCACTCTCACACTGACCTTTATTCATCCTGACTGACAGAGAGGAGGAGGAGATACAGGGACACAGAGGGAGAAAGACAGGGACAGAGACAGCTAGAAGGACAGAGAGAGAGACATTAAATATAGGGAGGGGAAAAGGAGAGAAACAGTGAGGAAGACAGAGAAAGTAGAGATAGAAAGGAAATGACAGAGAGCGAGCACAAAGCTGGAGCCAAAAGGAGCAGAAGTGTTCTGTTAGTTTGATGGATGACTTGTCATCTCAGAGAAATCAAAAGGCCAATCTAGCCAGCCCTCTTTAAGGCAAAGCACATAGAGCGGCAGCCCCCGCAATGAGGCCCACTGGGCTAATTCTAGAGTAATTGAACATGTGTTGACGTCTGAATGAGTGTTAGGTACAGAGGGAGCGGAGAGGGTGGCAGTGTAATGATCCCTGCTTGATTTCTAAAATGAGCGCAGACAGACGAAACGATCATGGACTGGATAAAACGTACCAAGCAGACCTCTGATGTTGGAACAAAGAAATAGTGATCCAGTTACGAGTCAGACGCAAGGGGAATATGATCAATGAAGTATAGCCACAGTGGGTGAGTGTGTTTTTCGACCACTATCAGCTGGAAGTGTCAGTGTATGACCCCCGTGAACACCAGAGGGGCCCTGCCATTGGTTACGGAGTTGGGACTGACTCCCTATGTAAACCCACTTCATCTTGTGACTGCTCCATCAGTCAGTGATACACAAGGCATAGAGGTGTCTTCCGCTCATAGGTCATGTGAGGGCTGGGAAAGTGTGTTACCATAAACATATCAGCCTTGTAATGTGTCTAGAAAGTAGAGGCAGACAGTTCACAGTATGGAGACGATGCTACCCCCTGTGAATGTAGAGGGGCTTGTGCATTATATTCTGTTCCGGTCAGTCACTCTACTGAATACCATAGTATCTGTTTAGTGCATGAGGAGACCTCCCTGTGGGGAGAGAGAGGACCCTCACGTCAGGACCCCCATGTTGGAAAAGAGGAACCCCAGTCCTGTAATTTTGTGCATGAGGAGAGGAGATAGTTTCTCCTCATGGTCCCACTACCTAAGGCATTAAGTGACTTCTGAATAAGAAGAAAAACATATATGTTCCCCAGTCCCAGTCCTATGTACAGGCACTGCATGTGTTCTGAACCTCTCACAAAATTACCATTTAGCAGCTGTGGGTGAGGCTGTATGATCATTAATGGACCTGGCGTGGAGACACAGTTAGATCTGCTAACACTCTACCGTTATTTGCCAAGTTTGAACAGAACTATTATCTGAATTGAATCACATCCATTTTATTCTGTTTTAAATGGCAGCTGTCAAAAGAGCAGGCCCTTGTGAGTGGTTTGGAGCACGTTCCAGCCCTTTGCCCATAAATGTTGGGCTGGATGTTGGAGACCAACATCCTCCAACTCTATACCCACTGGCATGTAGGTGAACCCCTGGCCTTCAACTCCAGACAGCACCAGGTAGTGGGAGTGTGAGGGAAAGGAAGGAAGAAATGAGAGGTGGAAATGGAGAGAGCTAGAGAAGGCAGGAGAGAAAGAGACATAAAGAAGCTGTTCTCTCTCTTTGTGCCAGCACATGACATCACAGCACTCCCAGCTTCCATTAGAGCCTAATAAATGTTGGCCTAACGAGGCTGAGTGGGTGGGGAGCAGGGGATGAGAGGGGGAGCGGGTGGAACTCTCCTAACCTACGCCTCTGTTAACCCCATCAGGAAAACTCCAAGGGGGGAAGGAGCAGGGAAGCTGGTCGAGGGGCGAACTGAGGCCAGGGTGGGGCAATGTGAAAAACCTCTCGGCCCATTAGAGAAATCAGTCGAGGACTCTTAAAACACCTGGGGAAAAGAGGGGTTGAGTCGTGCTGGTGTAAACAGTGGGTGGGTGGCAGTCCTGAGCTCTCTGACGGCCAGCGGCGGCCATGATGGATCTGTGGAGTTATCTCATTTTCCACTGTTTTAATTAGAGGCCAGGCTGAGCCCCGGCAGCTGGCTCTGCTGTACTGACTCCTGAGGCCTGACAGAGAAAAATGTCCGCCAACAACGCTGCCAAGCTGTGACTGAGGCTCGGCCTGGAAAAAAACACTTCTGGAATCCATAAATGGTTTGAGGGCAGATTGCCATTTTTTTTCATTCTCTTTCTATTATTCCTTTTTTTTCTTCTCTTTCACAATGTGTTTTGTTTTCCAAAATCTTTTTAAATGAGAAAGCCCGGTTTTCATAATTAGAGAGGTAGCAATTACATTTAGCTTTATGTCTAAATAAAGCTATGCCACTTTAGAGACAATGACAAGATGACTAAAGGTATCAGGTATCTGACATCTGATTATGCTGTTACTGGCATATGCCTAAAGATACCCTGTCATTAGATGACACACCAAGACGGTTTGATGGCAGTGCATAATGTCAACCTGATGGCATGTTTAGAAAGCCATAGAGATGGGAGTAAAATGAAGGCCTGCGACAAGGAGGCAAAATGCTACAAAGAGGGAAATGCCTCCCACGGTGGTAAAGTCAGGGAAATTCATTTCCAATGGGAATATAATTGCAGTTACTGGCCACTCTCTCACTACACAGCAAATAATATAAATCAATGCCAGAGAACATGAATTACCATCTGAATTTAGAAAGGATTTAAAGTAAAACATTTAATAAGTAATAACCACACTATTTAATTATAAAAATAAATGTTTTCCTCTGTAATCATCATTTAACATACATTTGTAGTAGTCATTATCACAATAATAAATATAATGCCTTTCGCAAATGTTTGCACAGATACGGCCTGAAAATCACCAAGAATAAAATAACCCTTAATTATGGTCAGAAAGTCAGCAAGAACATTTTCAGAACTATTACATCTTTTTATACACAAGTCGATGCTGGAGCCATTATAGAATGATAAATATGTGTGTTACACAAACAAAACTGAGGCTACACTCCTTATAATGATGAACTTAGCTATGCTGGATGAAAAAGAAGACTCGGACGAAGCAAACCTGAACTTTGATGTAAATATTTGTAGTGTCCCTGGCACTTAATTTGAGCAGCGACATGGGCCATAAATTCAGGTCTTAGGATCAGCCTATTCGGGGATAGTGGGTGTGGGAGGACAGACGTCTAAATTCTATTCCATCAGTGGTCTTCTATTCTGAGGGAATGCGATGAAATTACAAACTTTTATTTTGTAATTGCTGCAATTCTCACTAGCGGAAAATGTGAAAATTAGATATACGGGTAAAGAAAATACTTTTAAAGCAGGTCGGAGAGATGTTGCTTGCATAGAACACTCCCAAATCTGGTGTGTGCATGTGCTTGAATTTTTTTAAAACAAATGCTAAATGTACATTCACTGTAATGTATTCCAAATAATATAATTATACAATTTACCACGCACACATTGTTCACTATTCTTTGAATTATTACATTAAAAAGTTAATTATTGAACCATCAAAAACTGCTTCAGCCCTGTGAAATTAACACTACATACCTGAGATATCCATCAACCTAAACATTGTGGGGACAGGTTGACACTTCCTCTGCTTCAAATGATCAAGGAAGACACACAAGCACATATTTAGTACAGTCCTGGGCTTCACTAAGACTGCTTGTTTAAAAAACACACTCACAGGCAAGCAAATTTAGGACAGTTGCTTTATGACATTAGGGAGGTTGTGTACATCCTGCTCCCCCACAACAATACAATTACAGGGATGGAACCTTCACACTCCCAACCTTACAGTTCGCTCTCCCACCGTATTATGGCATTACAATGTCCATCCATCAACCCACCCACACACACCCCAACCTACCGATTCACCATGGGTTTACCAAGTGTTGTTGTCCCAGAGGCTTTTAACAAATGCAAAATGTACACATATTAAAGCAACTTGCTACTGTGTGACTCAAGGCTGCACAGAGACACACTGACACGTGCAGACACATGAACTCAGTCAGTAAAAAAAATTACCAAGTCAGCTAAGAGAGCACATCCTGGTCTGCACCAACGAATTCCAAACAGCCCAGTGTTATGACAGAGGATTACTGATAAATGCCTTTAGATTGGGAGGGGCGAGCTCACACACACACACAGACACACACCTACAGACAGACGCACACCCACATGTACGGACCCACACAGGGACGCACATGAAGATATGTGCATCGCTTCCACCTCAACAGTGTTGTAAGGTGGATGAGATTGGATTCATCCAAGACAGAGGTTCCATGGTTCATTTCTCGTTATCTGGCCATTTGTAACACCTGCCTACCTCTTTTCATGGACTGAGATACGTGTTTCGAAAGAAAATATTTGTCAGCCTGTGTATGAGTACACATGTGCGCGGGTGTGTGTGTTTCTGGTCATTGGTCTGTCTCAGAAAAAGCTGAACTTGCTGACCTGCACAGGTGTGCTCTACTCTATAGTCCAGACATTTGTTTGTACACATTAGGAATTACTGTCAGCCACAGCAGGATGTTTAGCATGTGTGTTTGTGGTCAGTGTGTTTAGGACCAATGAGCCAAGACCAGTTTTGGTGTTTTTATTAGGTGGACACCTCATTTTTTATCTCTCAGTGTTCTGCACGCTCTATGCCATAGGTGTTGTATAAGGTCAGCTAGGACTACTGAGAATTCATTTGATTTGGTGTTACTACAGTACCACAACAGGAAAGGATACTTGTGGGTGGAGAGACAGAGTTATGCCTAAATTACTAATGTCTTCTTATTACTTCATATTTTCCACATTTCACATGTTGCTGCTTTGATGCCTGGAATGCTGGGTGAGTAATCAGTAGGAATGAAAGTGGGAGGGGGGGGTTGGCTATAGGAGAACGTTTGGTTGGTTATGCTGATGAAATGAAGAGGTGATGGAGATACTGACCATTAGAGAGACCACCATCTGAAAGAAAGTGTGGTTGGAGGGAGAGACAGAGGTGGAGGAAGAGAAAGGTATAGCAAGAGAGATGGATGATTGGAACAGGAGAGAGAGAGCATTAGTGAAGAAATTACAGAAAGAGAAAGAAACAAAAAAAACAGTGAAATCCCTGGGCGTCTTCCACTCCTTGTGCGATCATTTAGGTTGATTTGGATTAATGCTTTAATTGGGAATCGCACACAGACCGTGAACATCTGCACCCCATAGTGGTGGAGCTGCCGCCAAGACAAACTCTCATCGCGTCACACTCCAAGACTCTCCCAGAAACATGGGCACTCACAGCTAAGGCCCTGTTTGAGAGTATAGACAGGCAGAGCTTTGGGGAGGGAATAAGGATCATTATGATGGCACTGCCAACCCACAGATACAAACACATACATTCAGACACTTAGACAATAGCCTTATAAAGGATCTCAGCAGTAGAGTAGTGAATGTGCACATCGGTTTTCACAGTTGCAATGCCACTCTGGCAAGAGCATATAAAAGGAATGCAGCTCATATTCCATGTATAAATCCCTTAAACAACAATAACTGGTCAAATGCATTATCCTTTAAACTTTCCAATTTCATGAAGGCGCAAATACCATGTTTTTCTGGTTTTTTTCCCATAACAAGCTTGTGAAGAAAATAATACTCAACAGGGAGCTAGAAGGGTACTAAACAAGGGTTAGAAGTCAAAACAAGAATTTAATTCCCATGTTGCACAGGGATGGAGACCAGGTTGGTTTAGAGAAGTTCAGTTTGATAACATTGTAAGGAGGATTGGAGAAGACAAATGAAGAGTACAAAAACTGTAAATGATCAGACATAAAATTTGCCAAAACAACAGTGAACTTTAGAGTTGATATGACCAGATACGGTCATATTTTGTCACTGATTTATGTGTTTCTCTTTGCCCTCACGAGTAGAATTGCTGTTAAAGTCAGCGAGATGAGCATCACATACATCACGTTGTTCCTTGAGTGTTTCTGCTAGCAAAAAAATATATAATTTGCCTGTGCAAGCCATTTATTGCACTGCAAGAATGTGTTGTATTGTTGTGTTTTGTCCATTGCACAATTCCAGAAGAAAAAGGAGTCAAAAAAACGTATGTAAACATCTAACCATTTGTGCAACAGATTAGTATACTAAGAATGCTTACTGCTTGTTAACATATTTATTTTATTAGTTTACTTATTTCCACAGTAAAAAGCCAGTGGGCTGAGCTGGTTATTTCCCTACATTTAGCTACATCACACCTCTGGAGACACCAACAAATTTACCAGAAGCAGAAAGTGTCTGTTTTAAAAAACTTGTCTTCTCTGAAAAAAAGAAAAACATTTAAAAATGAGTTACAAACTCAGATGTACCCTCAGTAGAAACAATATAGCCCTGGAATAGGAGATTGGGTTTGGTTTTGTCTGTGACACCTACACGTTGATCTAATACCAGAAATTTAGGCATAGTTTTTACAAAATTGGAATATGCACTAACGTTCATTAAAAAGGGGATAAAAGATAGGTTTACAGAAAATAACTATGAGGAATGGGGAGTTTTCTGAAGACTCTGCTGTCCTTGCCTCCAATGGAAGCTAGTTCCACTATTCAAGTGAGTTTTGACTCTGCAAATCGTGAAGTCAGCTTAGAGCCCAGAGAGGGCTGAATGAAGAGCCCAGATAGGGATGAATGAAGAGCCCAGAGAGGGCTGAATGAAGAGCCCAGAGAGGGCTGAATGAAGAGCCCAGATAGGGATTAATGAAGAGCCCAGAGAGGGCTGAATGAACAGCCCAGATAGGGATGAATGAAGAGCCCAGATAGGGATGAATGAAGAGCCCAGATAGGGATGAATGAAGAGCCCAGATAGGGATGTAGAGTTTGAGCATTGCCTGGTAAACAGGAGAAGATAATTGTGTTGCTCCCAGGCAAGAACCTTAGCCTGGAAGCAGATTTGATCATCAACTGGACACCAGTGTAGTGTAGTGTGCGAATAAACGGGATGACATGGGAGAAATTGGGAAGGTATTAGAGCTTAGCTTTTGCCAAGCCCCTACACTGGGTATGAACTTACTGTCCGCTTCACAACATACCCTCCTTGAAAACATTTCTACCTTTTAAACTATACAAACTGCCTCAATTGGACAGCCTTACTGGAGACATTGGACAGCTCCACTGGCTGTGGATTTTGTTTATGGTATATTCTGAACTCTCGTTTTATCAAGCTGTGTAAGATACTTAGGAAGAAGACCTGTTAAGAAGCTGACGTGGTGATATTGTGATGGTTATTGAGATAGTGAAAGTCAGAACTGTCAAGCAGATTTTTCAGCAATTTGAGAAAATATGTGACAAAAGTGTTGAAAATATGGTCTTGGGTGGATTATAGTTCATACAAGCTTGTCAATCAAGAGTTTTCTTTTTTTTCTATATGTTCAATAATCTAAGCAATGTGTTGGTTCCTAAGAATGAGTCTCCTGCAGACCGTAGCTGACAGCTGCATTGAATGGTAAACCATCACACACTGGGGAAAGTGAAAGGTTACAGCACAGTTGACTTGGATATCATTTTTCATTATATATTTCTATGATATATTCCTTCCTTCCGACCATACAATAAATGTTTTCCTAACCACTGTGCATTCATTCCTTGTTGTTTTTGTATTTTTTTCTTTGTGACACCCGTTTATTTAGATATGTATTTCTTAAATAAGAATGTACTTATCTTAAATATATTTGATCATACAATTATTGGGGACTCTTGGAAACCTGGGAGTTCATCAAGAATCATGTCTTGGCAATGGTTCATATTTTTGGTTAATGTTTCAATGTAACAAAGGGTTCCTGGAAGAACCTAAGACTTTTAAAAGTATGTTTTTGGTTTCTATTAGAGTAAACATATTTCCTGTTCATGTGTTTAGCTGTCTTGTCATTTCAGCTTAATGGCTTTTTAGTTTTAATGAGAAAAAAAATATGAATGGTTTACACAACCCATGTGAATACAATGAACAGTGAAATAAAAGTAACTGCTTTAGTAACTATTCCATGTAATATTATGAATCATACATTTTTATCTGCAGTATGGATCATTTTTTTATAGAAAATCAAAAACTGCACATTATTACATTTGTACATTTGCACATTTTACATTTGCACATTTCATTTACACCAAAATAAATATCTGAATGTCACTTCTCAAATAAGCCATGCTTCCAGTCTTCTAGTAGGCTTGCATCTCTATAATTATGTTTATAAGAGATGAAACTACTCCCATCATTTAAATGTTGTGGTTCCAACCTTTACACAAGGGTCCATATAAAACCCTTTTTAGTGCAGTTCCCTGAGAAACCTTTTTGTCCTGAAAAGGTTCCGTTACAGTGGAAGCTGAAAGGGTTCTTTCAGAAAACTTTACTTTAAAACTAGAATGAAGATGTCTCTCCATGTGTTTCAGTACACTACAAGAAAAGGCTCTTTCAGAATTATCTCATTCCAGATGTAGTGACGACATACACTTAGACTCATACCAGTGAATTCCAATCATCATTCTATTCATACATTTGCATAAGAAATTAAAATGTAATCAAGAATACCATAGTTTTTTTTTGCAAGTTAAAATACAACCACAAATGTTGGTTGTCATCTTGTATTTCTTGCCTTTCCGAAAGCTTTTGAGTGTTCTCTGATGGCATTCTCAAGTCTGTCAAATATTCAAGCTGAAGACATTGACAAGCACTCTTTATTATTCCTCTTTCCACACACTCTCACAAACATACAACATTCATTGTTGTTCCCTGTCACTGGAGCTCCATGGTGCTCATGAACCGAGGAGCTGTCAAGACTGAACTGGTTAAGTGCATCTGAACCGTTACCTCTGCAGCCACTCAGGAACAGGAAAGCCTTTCTTAATTTTCTTTAATAACTCTATTTGACAGACAAACCACACACCACCCTTGGATTTTTTTAAATGGTTAATACGGTGAAATGAAACAATTATGAACTGAACAGACAGGACAGGTGTTGTTTTAAAGCATGTGACTCCTCTGAGAACATGATAGCATATTAACTTATTGTTTGATTGAGACCCCAGCAGACTGTTTTGCCTTCAGGTGGCACCCATCATTTCCTTGATTGCATCTGTCTATCACAGCTTTTACCCACCCATACTATTAGCCTACACATTCCCGTATTTTCCTCTCACGCCACACACGCCAAACATCTGATGAAACCACATGCAGTGGGAAACTCTGTGAGCCCCAGGCACAGCGGGAACAAGAGACAAGGCCGTCAAGGTCGGTGTCAAGGCCTTAGTCTAAGTCGCAGGCCAAGAAATCAGACCTTGTGAACGGTGATTAATACAGCAGAAAGCCCGAGCTTAGAATGTGACCACAGCATTCAGACTGTATTACAGCTAGCCTTGGACAGGCACACAGAGGGAAAGGCATCTCCCACCCAGGCTCACAGCCAAATCTAGTTTTTCTCCTCTGCTCCCTGTACAGTTTACAGTTCACTTCGGAGCGTTTGATCATGTGAGCCTGTAACACTCTCACATCAGAGCACCAATCAACAGCCAGCAGAATAATGTGCATAATGTATGTGTGTGTATATGCATTCCTGTGTGCAGTCAAATTCTGACACAGAAACATACATCTGTCAGCTGGGCAGTCTCCTGCACACACAAACCCACAGACCCACGTACACACCAAGACACACATAAACACAGTCACATACATTTGCACTCTGTGGCCTGTTACCACACACAGTGACAGTCTCCCCACGGTGGACTCCATGCCCCATCTAAATATTGTAGGGAATAACCTTATCCAACCCCAACCTGGTTTCAGTGGGTCTGCCAATAGCAGCTCTGAATCAGTCAGGATGATTCTACTTCTAGTGTCACAAATCGAAACAGAACACACCAAAAACATTTAAGAAAACGTGTCTTCCTAATGAGCAGAAACATTTTGGGTGGAGTTCATTGAGCAAACCCCTTTTTCACACATGATCTGAATTTGTTCAAGGTCTTTGCACACAACCAGGGTATCCTTCGCAAACAGTGTGTTGGTTGTTCTATAAAGGGAAGACGAGTGAAAGAGAGAGTGAAGAGAGAAGAGAGAGAGGAGAGAGAAAGCACAAAAGAGCAATACAGTTCTGTGACAACTTCTTGACAGTTTAATAGCTGCCCTTCTTTCCCAGTGTCACCACTCCTCTCCACGCAGCTACAGTGGACCATGTCTACAAGCAATTGTCCTGCTAAAGGGTAGTATATGAAAGTCTAACCCAGCCTCACCGCCCCTCTGGGGCTGAGGTTTGGGGCCAACTCTACTTCAGAAGTGTAAAAAAAAAAAAAACATTATATGCCTTGTTTGAGGAAATGTTTACTACACCCCTGAAACCAGACAGATTTTGAATAATCACAATATGGGGAAATGACCACCACTTTCTCAGCTCCCGTTCTCAGCAGAAATCATTTCCCCTCGGTTTGTTTAGTTTTCTTGGGTGGGCTTGGGGCCAAGGGCATGCCTAGTGTTCCAATGGAGCAGCTAGGACTGTCTGATTAAGGCAATCATTAGCTTAATGATGCAACCCTTCTACTGAGCTCTGCAATGATGGATTGACCCGGATGAAGAGCCGGAAAATATACAGTTAGACAGGAGAGTCTGTGTTGAGGTTACACTGTCTTCCTGTCTGTCTATATGCCTCCCAGCCTGTCTGCCTGCCTCTGCCTCATTGAAGTAATTCAAAAACATAGGATAGCCTCCTTGGTTAAAAAATAATTGAACCCTTAATAATTGTATTTTCAAATATGTTTTATTATTAGAGTTTGATACCTACAAGCATTTTTCAAAATGAACAAAAAATACAAATTGTGAACAAAAAAGAGCTGTAAAAGAGCTGTAAATATTACCTTAGTAGTATGTGAAAAATAATGGAAGAAGATAAGGAATAAAGTTTAGAATGTATGTACATTCATAAAAACCACGAAATTAGCTTGTTGTAAATGGTGTAACAGAGAGTGGAAAGTAATAAACTGCTGACACAATTCTACAATGTGAATAAGTGACAAGTGTTAGGAGGAAAGTGCCAGAGACCCAGAGAAAAGGCCCATAGAAGAGGCCCATAGAAGAGGCCCAGAGAAGAGGCCCAGAGAAGAGGCCCAGAGAAGAGGCCCAGAGAAGAAGCCCAGAGAAGAGGCCCAGAGAAGAGGCCCAGAGAAGTGACCCAGAGAAGAAGCCCAGAGAAGAGGCCCAGAGAAGTGACCCAGAGAAGAGGTTCGGAGAAGAGGCCGAGGAGCATAAACAGCAGTGGGCGAAATTACAGGTGGCAGAGAGTGGCAGACAGGGGCGGTGTCTCTGTGCCCCTTTCCTCCTCTAAAAATATGCCCAGCCGACGGTCTGAGGGCTGTGGTGTCAATGACAGCATGATTAAGGAGTAACACTGGCAGCACTGGAACGCATCAACCCTAAGATAACAATGGAAGATCACAAAAGACCCCGTCTTGACAGCAAAAAGTACATTATCCCTGCAATTCCCACACTATCAGGACTTCCACATAAAAAGATAACCAGACTAAAATCCTACTCCAGGGGTATGAGGATGGTTTTCAGGTAGTTGCTTATCATACGTTAATATAAGTGAAATTGCATTGAACGAGCTTGTTATTATATATTCCCACAGTAGTGTTTGTGTGGAGTCGTGTGGAGTCGTGTGGAGTCGTGTGGAGTCGCGTGAAGTCGTGTGGAGTCGTGTGGAGTCGTGAAAAGTGAAGCTAACACGATAAGGCAGGCAGGGTGAGAAGGGGAAAACACAGAAACAGGTGTTTAGCTTGTCAAAGCTGGGGTGTTTAAATAACCTTCAACCCTGGTTTCTGAGCAAAATGAGAAATAAATAGGAGGAACAGCAGCAATAACACAGCATTTTAATTTTTTTTAAGGACAGTTATATTCATACAAGCACACACACACACACAGCAAAGGTCAGGAGGAAGATGAGTCATTTCAAAAGCATTTCCCAGAATGCTTCCCTTTCCCTCTCCCTTGCCCCTCGACAGCCCTGCACATTGTAGAGAAGGAGAGTGGAGGATGAAGAGAGAGAGAGAGAAATGGAGAGCGAGAAGAAGAATAGAATTAGGGACAGTTAGGTGTTATGCTGAGGACACTATGTTTATCTGGCGGTCTGTGTAAGAATATGGTGGGTCAAAGTTGAGTGTTGAGGATTGAGGATAGGAGGTCCTTTGTGTGGGGTCTGTCTGGTGTGCAGTGCTGGTTTATGGTTATAGATTTTCCGGCATGACGCACAATTATTGTCCAGAGTTTACTTTTCTTGCCAACCCTCTCCTAACCCAGCCTCTTACCATTACACTCCCATCTCCCCTTAGACACTTGTCAGACAGACCGACAGACAGGCGAAAGTAAGACTGGCAGAAGGTAAGACAGACAGAAAGTAAGACCAGGCAGGCAGAGTGAGTGACTGCACCACAGATTAGAAATAGTAAGTCAGTTCTTAGCAGCACGGCAATCTTGCAAAAACATGTTCCAAAAATCCATACTTTATCTCTCCCACGCATAGTTTTCCACACAGAAATCCCGCGGACAGCTTGAATACTGAAGAGTCAGGGTAATCAGGACTGTGTTCAGCATACAAGTGAATGCATATGTGAGAACCTATTAGCATCTGAGCTACAGAATGTAAGTGCCAGACACACACACGCACATGCAAGCGCACACAGACAGCTGGGAGCAAGAAATTGGGCTAAAAATAAACATGAAAAAAATCAACCTCACATTGAGCTTAATATCATCATCATTCAAAAACAACAGATGTTCGTAAACACATTATAGCCCATGTTAAAATCCACAGTGCTTTAGGGCAAAATACACGGAAAATGATGGGCAGAATTAGGATTAAGTGTATGGTTAAGAATTAGGAATTAGATGCAGTGTGTGACAAAGATAAGTTGTTCATCCTCCTGGTAACTGATTTCTCCACAGCCCTCCAAACTCGCGCTTCATCAACTCCCACTGGTGAGGTGTCATACATTACATTAGACCAAATGAAGCCAAGGATTTTAGTTGGGCTACACACTGGGATTCTGCACTCCTCCTTTAACCTTTAGTCCAGGAGGCTTTATTCTCTAGACCAGTTACACTTTCAAACCCACCCATGTGGACGTAGCTAGTTTCCACTAGATACATGTTCTGACATACTTTGCAGGTTTTAGCATTTTGAATGGATAGAATGCATAGGATTGGAGGCATCTGTTGGAGGATTGTGTTAAGTATGGGTCTTTTTTCATGGATCTGAAAGCTGAAATGTATTGTTGCTCTTTACTAATATCAGCCTGAAGTTCTGTAGTGGGGTTAGGTATGGGATTTTTTTATGTATGGGACTTGTCTACAGTATGAAAAAAGAACAAATACTAAGAGGTTACTGAAATGAATTGCTAATTTGCTAATATCAGCCTGAAGTTCTGAAGTGGGGTTTAGTCAGTTTAAATGCATCTTCAATTCTAAGCACTAGGTTTGTGTCTCTGATCAGGGGAATAAACTATGTTTCTGTTTTGACTCTTGGGAACAGGGGGCATGACATATGGCTGAGGGTGGGGGGACAGAAGAGGGGTGATCAGGATAAGCTCCCAGAGTAAAAGTTAGTGGTGGGTGTGGTCAGGTTGTCAAGGGGGTAGGGGTAGGTGTGGTCAGGTTGTCAAGGGGGTATGGGTGGGTGTGGTCAGATTGTCAAGGTGGTACGGGTGGGTGTGGTCAGATTGTCAAAAAGGTAGAGGTGGGTGGGGTTGGGTTGTCAAACAGGTAGGTTTGGGTGTGGTCTGAGAGTCAAAGATAAAGGGTAGGGTGTGGTTAGATTGTCAAGGAGGTAGGGGTGGGTGTGGTCAGAGTGTCAAAGATAAAGGGTAGGGTGTGGTCAGATTGTCAAGGGGGTAGGGGTGGGTGTGGTCAGATTGTCAAAAAGGTAGAGGTGGGTGGGGTTAGGTTGTCAAACAGGTAGGTTTGGGTGTGGTCAGAGTGTCAATGATAAAGGGTAGGGTGTGGTTAGATTGTCAAAGATGTAGGGTAAAGTGTGGTCAGTGTCAAAGATGTAGGGTAGGAGGCCGTCAGATTGTTCATGGTAGAGGTGTAATTAAGAACATTCAACTATTATTCGTTATTTGAAAAGGATAAACAAAGTTACAGACCATTAAACAAAATGTGTACATACTTCTCCTGAGACAATGCAACAACAATAGCAACAAAACAAAATGCTTACTTACTTCTCCTGTGAAAATGCTACAACAATAGCAACAAAACAAAATTAAGTTAAGAGGAATAGTAAGGGGAATAAACATTAAGAGGTGAGTACTGCATATTCAAGTGAATCAGATGAAGTTTGGATGTTTAAACTGTTCAATAAGAGTCTCAGTAACAAGTCTTATTAATGAGTAGTATAAAAGTGTCTTGTAGCCAGAGTTATAAGTATATGTGTATGACAATGATGTATGTTTATGGTCAGTCTGTTGTGTAGTGTTGAGCTATCTAATGGCTAACAAATATAAGCTACCTCTGAGCCTGCTGGTATGGGATCTCATGTTCTGATAGAGTCCTTGGGTCTGACGGTATTCAGATGAACAGTGTGGCTGGGGTTTTTGAGGGTCCTGAAGGCTATAGGTTATTTTTGTGTTAAGGGTTAAGGAAAATTGGCTAGAAGTGTGTGTGTGGGGGGGGGGGGGCTCACAGAGTGACAGGCTTGTCAGACATGACTGTAGTGAAGTAGGGCTGTATTTATCTAGTCACACACTGTGGCCCACATCTCTCAGCCTGCTCTAATGTCCTCTGACACAGCCTGAGCTTTAATGGTACAACCCTGACAGGACATTGAGTGAGATATCCTCAAGCAAATAGGGCATCAACCAGACAAACCTACTGTTGCATTTATTATCCAACCAGTCCACTTGTGTTTGACTTTTCTCTAATCCAAACCTTTGGCGTGCACGGGCACACTGAGGCGCAGAACTCAACCCTTTGAAAACCTGGGTGGCAAATTACGCTAAGCCAAAATAATCTTGTAGTTATGGAGGTAGGGGAGAGCTGTGTTAGCCGTGGCCAGGGGCCGAGGGATCGAGGGGCCGATCTGGGACTGGGCTGATAATGACAGAAGGGATCAGGGACAGTCTTAACACCCAGAGCCCCCAGGCTCCCACTGCTCTGCTGGTGGTCACGACACAACACTGAAGAAGGTGATTTCTTCGTTTTATAATTCACAATGACAGTGTTCAACACAACATTCATCAATGCTTGCTAACTTTTTACAACATTAACCGTTTATTACTTTAATTAAAACCCACATTGTATAGCCTCTGGCCGGTGTCCAGCTGTGGGAGTAGATTGGTCAGACAAACACCTGACAGGGAGCAGACTGTGCCAAGACAGACACAACATAAGACCCCTGGACAACACCCAGGGACCGCTGGCTGACTGGAGGTTGCTGATTCAGAAAGAGGGGCTCCATTACTGGTCAGTAGATCATAGGTAGCCATTAGATTAGGAGGACCACTGGCTGTAGCTGTACAAACTAGCTCACAGGCAGGCTGGCAGCCTGGGTTAATGGGTGGGTGGTGGTCAGAGAGTTATGGAGGTTTAACCTGGTGTGGTGGCTGTGGTCAGACCTGAGGCTGTGATTTGTTAACATGCTCAGACAGCAGACTGACCAGACTGAGAGTAAATCACTCCCATGGCACCAGTGATTAAACTGAGGCTCTTAGCCCCCAATTCCTTCCTCACTCCCCTTCCTCACCTCTCGTCTTGCGTTCAGTTGTTACAGACACATAGCCACAGATATGCACACACAGACACACACATACAAACACATACCCACACACATACACACAGATATGGAGAATAAAGTGAGACTTGTATTTGTACTTTTGCTTGCTTTCACATCAAACAATTACTAACAGAATAAAACATGTTTTTGTTGTGTATCCTTTGCATAGAATGACTGCTTGATGATGCTTAGCCTGGCCTCTTGGACGGTTTCGAGTCAATTCAAATTATGTTCAGTTGGATTTAAACATGAAGACCGCTATGGCAATTATTTAATCTTGCTCAATGATAAAGGAAAATGCCTGTGATATAACACCAACTTCCTGCAAATGTTACCATTGGGTTGTTATATTTTCCTACCTCCATTACTCTGGTTAATGTTTTGTCTTGTCTCATTTGTCCACAATACCTTTTTCCAATTCTCTGCAGGCTCTTTAGATACGTTTTGGGCTATCCTGTAGAAAGATCATTTTTGGTCTAACAGGCTTTTTTGTTTTTGCTGAGCTCATCCATCCTTTGATTGTTTAAAATGTTTCTTACACACCTGACTGACCCATATCATGCCGTTTGGCAAAATTCTATTGGTGCTTTCAAATTAAATAAAAACTAAGGGATTAGAATGAATAAAGTGCTTTTGTGTGTAAATGGTGAAATCAATATTTATACTAATACATTCATAAAAGAAGTTGAATCTAGTAGCATGAACAAGCCCATTCGTGAACTAGCATTGCACCAATCCCCTCAAAAGAGAAGCTGGCAAGTTCCAGAGCAGCCCAGAGGCCGGTAGCAGGGCCAGCCCATGTCCTGCAATGCCCCCTCACCCAGCCATGGTGGGTTACCTTTTAGTGGTACATTTTTCCCTCACTTCCTACTCTGGCTGTACTTGGCGGGACTGTCGTCTGTGATATGACTGAATAGAAATAGGAAAAGCCAGGCATTTGTTGGAGGCTTTGGATTTCACAGATTGATTTCCCCAAGTGGCAAATTGGAAACCTTCTTGCAAAAACACAGTGGGCTTAATTTTCTTTCCCTTCCACAAATTTCAACCCCAAAGCAAAGTTAGTGTTGTGTTCACTTTCCCATGGTACCTGCAGGAGGTTTAACAGCCAATGTCTACTTTGTACCTAGCAAAACTAGTTACCTCACAAACAACTGTGTTGGGAGAAAAGCAGCCAACAGTCACAAGGGTCTTGCTGACAACATTCTGAATGAAATCAAGGTTAATCTCAGAACACAACCAGGGCTAAATTGGGTTAACAAAACACACCATCTTTTACATTACCTCTTCACAATGCTACGACAACTTAATAAATTCCTTTAAGGAGAGGAAATAAGACAGTTTAAGCTTTTTATTTAGTTAATTGAATTAATTCACAACTTTTTAAGGACTTGCGGACAAGCTGTGCTTGAGGATTAAGCTGAAACATCAATGAACAGTTGTCACTCAGGTTTCATGTTTGAACTTGCTAAGCTAAAGATCTCCACTGCCAAAGAGTACTGTATTTCTGTGTTTTTATTGTTGTGGGGACACAAAATATTATTCACCTTCAATATCCTATTTTTATAACATGTAATGCTAACCATAAACACAAAATCATAACTCCAAATCCCAAATAAAATGTTTACCATGAATCTAAAATAGTATGTTTCTTCATGGGGTCAGCTGTTAACCAATGTTTATTGTTTCTCTATCCTTGCACAGATTTTTGGCCCTTATCAGGACAGTAAAACCTGTACACACGCTCACACACATAGAAAGCTGAATGAAGCCAACCCCACTTATAACCTTTAGTCTATGATCCACAGGACCAGCAACATCTCTTTTGGTGCTATTTAGACAGATGAAAATCTGGAGATAAGTGGCCAGTTGATATCTTTACTGTCAAGCCAAACTCCTGTATCAGGAAACATATCAGAAGAGCTGGGCTTAATTTGGACTGGTGAGAAAAGAAAATATGAACAGTAGAACGTGTGTGAACGCATGAGAGAGAAGGGAGTAAGTTTAGCATCTAGTGCGTTTAGATGAGTGAGCCAGGATGAGGCAAGCATGTATTATCTTACCATTAACATTTTCACTCCACACACACCACGGCTACATACTGGATGATGAAAAGATTAATAGGAGTAGGTTAAAAAGTCATCTGATACTTCTGAGCCTGATTTAATGACCTGTTTTAACAGGGAAATAAATATTGGCTACACTTAACATAGGATTGCCGTGATTAGGAGGAGAGTTTCTTGTCATAATGGCTTTAGTTTAAATTGACACATGGAAGAAGAGTAGTGATGCAGGATAACTGAGGCAGAATAAAATCCTACTTCGCTCACAACAAAGCGACGAACACAGACCTCCTCTGCTAAAGACCCTCAGCAGAAGTTCATCAGTGTTTCCTAGGATACTGACACATAACACATGAGAGGGATGTGATGTGTGTGTGTGGGGGTGGGAAGGGCGTGCATGAGAGCGTGTGTGATGTGTGTGGGGGTGGGAAGGGCGTGCATGAGAGCGTGTGTGGTTCAGCATGTCTCTGATTACCAATGTACTCTGAGGAGAAGGAGACCCTGACCGCTTGTCATTGCTGTATTTATTGTTCTAACTTTCATCTGCAAGCCACTTCCAATCTGCCTCACCAAACTAACCTTTCCAGTCTGTCCCAGAAGTGTCATTGAGGATGGATCCTTATATTACACCGGACACATGAAAGGGTCTATGTCTGGCCATCAGTCTGAATAGCTGACTTTGTTGTTCTCTCTGTTCACAACACCTGCACATAGAAATAAAAACAGGATGTAAACAGTAACATTTTTAGCTAAACTGTTCCTATTACATAGATTGAAGTTATTGTACAAAGTATGACATTGGTGCCAGAAACATGAAAATGCCTGTTGATTATGTAGCTGGGGCATGTTTGAGCTTAAGCCCTCTGTTTCTACTGAGAGAACTATCCAATACAACCTGCTTTCAGACATCTAAGGCTAAAACCTAGCAACTTATACTGACATCAGTCTGGTTTTACCATTAATCCTCACAAGAATACATACTCAGATCAATCTCTTCTTAAAGTTGCTCCTAATGCTTACAGGACCACATGAGAGGTGTAGACTGTGATGTACAGCTAAGTTGTGTTTACATAGTTATAATATTTTAGCCATCTGTCATTAACTCTGTGTTATAACACAGACAACCTAAGGCAAATGGAGCCTTTAGTATTTCTACACCCTCGAGCTGCTATTTATTCAGTATTAGAGGCTGAAACGATAAATGAACCAAAAAGGGAACTCCACTCACATCAGATTTGAGATAGTAGCCTAAAGGCTCCTGTGTTTATCCCAACTCAAATTATTTATCCTGATGCTAAAACGGTTTCTAATGAAGCATATCCACTTAACCATGAAGAAAAAACTGTTCAGGTTCCCACTACAGAACTTATTCAGATTTCATGTTCCCTCTGTGTGCTTCAAAACCAATAAAATGACACAATAAATAATTACAATGTAATCTATGTTCTCCTCACTCCTCCTGAGTGTGTTTAAATTCCAGCCCTCGTGCGACCTTCTTGGACTTGGAAAAAAAGAATTTGACCAAAGTACTGGAATCCAACCCTGAGTGACCCCAAGCCCTGAGATGTTTGTAGCCACAGGTAGGTGTCTGGTTCATGACCATAATACATCACACTGCATAAATGTGAGAACAGGACTCATCGTACCTCTAAAACGGACCAGAGGGTTTGGAGGTCTACTCCATTCATTGAGATACTGTACATATGGCCTGTGCCTGCCGGGTGTGAGAGGGCGGGAGGTGAACAACTCAGACAGGTCTTAGTGGTAATAGAGTTAACATAAGCAGACCACCACCAGACTGTTTCATTAGGGTTGACTTTATTCTAGCCCATATTTATCTTATAGCTCAAACACCTGGGCGGAAGAGAAGGAATTTATCGTCAGATCCTTAAGTGGGTCTTTCTCTCAGACAAAAATACTGGAGACTAAGAAGGGAAACCGTGGCACACCAAGGTGTCATTCCATTAAATTACACATGTAAATTGATTGTTTGTTTATGTATTCTCACACTACAAGCATATGGTTGTGTTTTTTATTATTAATCTGTTCAGGCTAAAAAGTGAATTAACAATAATTGATGTTCAAATGAAAGGTTATAGGATCACCGTTGTTCCGCATAATCAATAAATACACTTTAAATATAAAGCGCTTTTAACAAAACACCCCTGCCTGAAACCCCAAAGAGCGAGCAACAACAGTGTTGAAGCAGAGTGGCTAAACACCCTAAACAATAGCAACCTAGAGAGGAACCAGGTGGTGGGTGACCAGTCCTCTTCTGGCTGTGCTGTTAGAACATTTTATTATTGTTTATAAGTTGTAATAAATAATAAATACATGTGCTGTGTCTAGAGTCTATTAAACCTCATCCTGGTCAGAAGCAGATGGACAAGGACAGGGACAACCCAAGGGGGAAAAGGACAGCAGAGTGGCAGCTGGATTCATCAAGTATCATCTTGACCAGCAACCAACTAGAAGGGCTTGAAACAGGGACTGCATTGATTCTTTCGAGCCTGGTACTCTGGAGGTGTGGGCCAAGACCTCATGTCCTCCTAAGTTTAAACAGACCAGGAGACAAGGAAAATTTAGAGAGTGCATTCCTTAGATTTACAAGGATTTACAATGGAGAAGGAGAACTGACACTACTCCCCCGGCACAATAATATAGCAGGGAGGCCCTGGACAGGGCTCAACAAGCAGGAAGTCAATTCACCCACATTGCCAATTGTCAACCAAAGGGACACCAAACAATCGCAACCACCCTGAATGAGGGCTGAGTATTGCTAGCAGAGTTCACTACAATTGCGTTATGGGCACAACGGAGAGACAACAGCAAGCCAGTGACTTCACCCCCTAATGCCGTTGGAGAGAAGGCATCACAGTGGAGATGAGAGGCCACCTGGAAAGACAGCTAGGGTGGACGGTATCTAGCCTTTCTGTTCACCTTCACACACTGGGCCGGACTAGACTTAATCATAGACCATGCTGAGTCATTAGTAGACACTTGACAGTTTGCACTGTCTGCATTTCTAACCTTAATTGGCAGATCATTCTACACTATTGGAGGTCTATGAGAGATCTGTTTGTTTAGAAATGATAGGCGTGATTAGAAGGCTTGCATCATGCGATCTAAGGTTACATGTAGGTATGTATGTGTGGCTGGATCATTTCAGCGGGGGGGTAAGTAGGAGCAAGTCCATTTATTACTCTATAGGTCAACAATAAATCCTTAAAATCAGCCGTAGTCTTGACAGGTAACCAGTGGTGTGAGGCTAATACTGTTCTCCTCCATGTTGAAATTACAAAATGTAGGCATAATAGTAATTAGCTTTGTGTGTTCAGGGGGTGAGTAGCTCCGTTTGTCAAGTTATGTCCAAATAGATGCCCAGTGTAGAAATGTTGGATAAAAAGCCAATAGATAAATGAATGGTAAACACTTTGTTTATATGAAGCAAATTCCAAAAGGTTTGTCAGGTGAGCATATAAGTAAAATCAAGCATGGAAACGCACGTCAACCATCTCATGATCCAAACGCCATGGCATACAGATGGTTGGTGCCTTCCTTATGAGGTCATGTATTAATGCTGTGATTTCTCTTTTTGTATTAGCATTTAAAGAACATATAAAAACTTTAAGTAAAAGCATGTCTGTCCTCCAACACTTGTCTATTCTTACCTTATTTGTATGTCACTCATTTGTGTTGTGGAGATGTATGATTATTTGTTGTCTTTTATCTGTTCATCTTCTACGCCTTCTACTATCACTGTCTCGTTAGGACTCATGTGTTGCGGTGAAGAAGCAGGGCACTGATCATCCTATACATGAACCAGCTGCAGCCTGATTCATTCCTGAACAGGCTGAGACTTTTAAAAGTAATTTGGTAATAAGACATGGCCCATTACCAAATGGCCATTCATCACTATAACCTTCAGAAGACAAAACTGGCAGGTCTTTTGCATAGTGCCACATAGTGCCTGTTTCCAGGACACACTCAGCATGCCTGCTGGGGTTCTACAGTGTTTACCAGACAGACAGACAGACACAGGCCAGACATTCAAATAGACAGAAACAGGCATGACAGAAAGATAGACAGACAGAAATTGGCATGACAGACACATGCCTGACAGACAAATGTAGGCTTGACAGAGAGAAAGACACAGGGCTGACATACAGACACAGTCCTGACAGACAGATAGACAGACAGATATAATGCTGACACAGACAGATAAACAGAGATCTTGGCTCAACCTGGTGGATAGAATATGGAGGGTGTGTTTTCATAGATGTGTTCTCCAATAATATGTAAAACTGCACAATAAAACAGTGAAGAATAGTAAAAAACAAATGAAATAAAGAACTACAACGGGAGAGTAGCCCATGATGTTACTGAATGGATGTAACGTGTCATTGTGGTTGCATTTGTCTTCTTCTGCAGTAACCTAAGTGTACCTATTATCTTAGTGGTGGACAGACACACATATCTCATCTCTAGCACACTCAAATCCACTGTGGAAAACAATGCAAATACAAACACTCAACAACAACTAAAAAAATATATATTTTACAGTACTCAAAAAAAAAATAAACACTTTTCCCAAGTCTTTAATTAAAATGAACTCTGAGTGCTTTAGCTGGAATTAAGGAGCTTCAGCCTCAGCTGTGGTGAACCTGATTAGTTAATAATATGGTGATAAACACAACCATCAATCAAAAAACCTGACAGCCATTATTACAATTCAGGGAGAATTTCCAAAATAAGAGATGCTGACTCTTTCATTGTGGCCACATACCACGTGTGTTCGGTGTTTGTGTGTGCATGTGTGTGCGTGCGTGTATGTACGTATATTTGTATACATACGCACACATACAACATATTTATTATGGCTGGGGGAGTTAACGCGTTATCTTTGCGATTAATTTAAAACGTTGAACGCGTTTAAATAATTTAAAGCATTTTTTTTGCGTGATTCACAAACACTATAGCCTCGGATTTAACCACCTACGGTTGTGACTGCTATTGTGAGTTAGTGATGGGAAGTTCGGATCGACTAGGATATTTGAATAACGTTCTGCAAAACTAAATAATATTTTTTCAAGTCATTTCGTTCATTCGTTTATTCTAACGGGGCCTGGGTGTCCGACGTTTAATAGGTAATACTGAATACGTCCACTAGTTATCATATTCCGAATGTAGAACTCTTTAACCATCTATGAAATATATACATTGCAGTAGGCTGGCTAAGGAAACGACAAATAGTTTGACTGGGTCTTCGGTAAAGTCGTTCTTTATTTTTGTCACGTTACTTGGCTGTAGCTCTACGGAATTGAGCAAATTGAGATCAAACGTATTGAACTTCAGAAAATAAAAACGTAACTGACATTTTTTTTACCCAAAAAATAAAAGCATGGTTAACAACAAATATTTTATCGTATGCAAATACAAAATATGAAAGGTATGAAAAAACTCATTCAAATATGGTAAAAGTGTATGCTTTAACTCAATAAATTGATTTTCAATCTTACACAAAGGTCACTGATGGTTAATATAGCCAGAACTGTGTGTAGTTTGTAAATTCCAAATATGCTTTCATCAGATTTATGAATATTTTAGTGCTGTCACATTCCTATTTATAGCATTTGGAGCCCTTGTAGCCTCTTGCACTGAATCATTTACCAGGTGACTTCAATTAAGTCAGTGAGGGTTCAGGGGACATTGGGATTGGGCCCTTAATGCTTTGTTGTTTATAATGTTGCTGAATATAACTGATGGGAATGACTACTCTGCAGTTTTGTTTACAATTCACAAGATGTCATAATATGTTCTATTTAAAATATACTTCATTGTGGTCTACCACACGAAAAAAAAAATATTAATCGCATTTAATCACAGCAAATTGTGCGATGAATTAGTTCCTTTTTTTATCGATTCCCAGTCCTAATATATATATAAGGAACCTACCAGTCAATAGTTTTGGACACACTTACCTATTGCGGGACTCTTTTTTAAGAAATATGTATATATCAATATTTGATCTTTCAGACAATATCTATACATAAAGGTGATGTAATTGAACCAAAGACAATGACATTTTAACTGTGATATCATTTATTTAACAAATGATTTACAAAGATTCCAAGGAAAACTTTAGGACACCCTATGCCCTAATTACTTGTATTGCCCCCTGTATTGCTGAAATAACATCAAAAAGACAGAGGGAGAGTTTTTCCCACTCCTCCATGCATAATTCTTTTAGCTGTGTGATGTTTGAGAGGGTTCTTGCATGTACAGCCAGTTTCAAATCACCCCACAGCTTCTCAATAAGATCTGGGCTTTGACTTGGCCATTCCAGAACTCTTTTTGGGGTAAAAGAGGATGAATTGTCAACTCATTGCCCATATTTATTTACAGAGTAAAAGTACAGCGGCACAGGCTCAAAAACAACAATTGTGCAATCACACCAGCCCACAGTGTGGAGGGTTAAGCATCATGACAGGCCAGGACATTGTATTTTAATCACAGGAGCTGGCTAGGTTGCATACTCATTACAGATTATTATACAGTATTCATGTTATATATATATATGTATATATACAAAAATATATAATCTGTGTTTGGCAGGGTAATCAATGATGTTCCATTGATACACCAAAAAACAGCATGAACATATCATATGAAAATATTGCACAATACAAATAAATCATTTTCAATATCTATTCTGATTTAATGGTATTGGACATTGCACAAAAACTGGAATGATTTTAACACACTAATAACAAATATTTTACATAAAAATTATAAATGCTGTTGGGTCAATAATCGACCAACATATTATATGTTTATTCTGAAACAAGATGAATCCACATACAACATACATATTACACGGATCATTTCTCTTCTCAGCCTTAATTTACAGAATTACACTAAATTCCTACATGTGATATTTTCAGAATGTAGGCTATTGTGTCCTTATTGTGGCGAGTGTAGCTAGAGTGTACAGAAGTGAACAGGTTAAATAAACCAAGTGTAACAGTAGGTAACGGTATAAGAGGCCAGTCATGGTGAGATGAATCACGCCACTGCTCCCGGACTGCTGCTATTCTCTCTCACCTCGCCACTTTTAGCAGACCGTGCCTTATTTCCTTCCTTGCGTGACTCCAGAATGTAAACACATCACCAGAGTGACTCATCATGATTTCTCACGTCGATGGCCTGATATAAACATGCAGGGGTCAAGGGTCACCCCGCAGGATTATGGGATTTAACAAGGTACAGTGGACGCATCTAGTCGCCTAGTCGTTTCAGGGCCCTGAAACCTCAATTCTTAGTGGAATTCACAGCTTCCTGTGGTCAAACCTTCTAGCTTGCACATTTCAGCCTACAAAGAGGGAGAGTCAGAGACAGGGAGAGAAAACTGAATGTTAGAAATAAAGATTAAAAAAAGAATAGACATTTGGAGTGATGGATCACACTCTTCAGTGTTCTGCGAAATGGAAAGAATGCTGGCTTGATCGTGTGTCTCTTTTCTTCCTGGAGCCCCGGTAAAGTACAGGGACTGGAGAGACTGAGAGATAATGGAAGGGACAAAGAGGGACAGAGAGAGAGATACAAAGAGACAGAGAGAGACAGAGAGAAGCAGATAGACAGAGAGGGACTGAGGGAAAGAGAGACAGACAAAGACAGAGACAAAGAGGGACTGAGGGGGACTGAGGGACAGAGAGACACAGAGAAACAGAGAGATACACAGGGACAGAGAGACAGAGAGGGACAGAAAGAGACAGAGAGACAGACAGAGAAAGAGAGACAGAGAGACAAAGAGGGACAGAGAGAGACAGAGAGACAGGGAGAGACAAATAAAGACAGAAACAGACATAGACAGAGAGACAGAGAAACAAAGAGGGACAGACAGAGACAGAGAGGGACAGAGAGGGACCGAGAAAGACAGAAACAGACAGAGGGACAGAGAGAGACAGAGAGACATAGAGGGACAGAGAAAGACAGAGAGGGACAGAGAAAGACAGAAACATTGAGACAGAGAAAGACAGAAACAGACAGAAATATTGAGACAGAGAGGGAAAGAGAAATACATAAACAGACAGAGACAGAGAGGGACAGAGAGACATAGAGGGACATAGAGGGACAGAGAAATACAGAAACAGATATAAACATTGAGACAGAGAGGGACAGAGAAAGACATAAACAGACAGAAACATTGAGACAGAGGGACAGAGAAAAACATAAACAGACAGAGACAGAGGGACAGAGAGGGACAGAGAGAGAGCGTGCTGGAGGTGAGGTAGTGTGTCTCTGGGCTTGGGTTTAACTGACTGCATGGTAAATGAGCTTCATCCTGTTCCATGTACTGGGGAATTGATTTACGAGTAGTGAAAAGCGAGTTTACCAGTGCCTGCCAAATTGCCTTTTCAGGCGTTAGGCACTTTTATTTAATAGGAGATTTGGGAGAAAGGCGTGATCAGCACTTTGCCATGGACTAAACCAGGCACTACAGGGAGAGATGGTGGAGATGGTGGTGGAGGAGGTGCTGGTGTTAGTGGAGGCAGAGATATGCTCCTGCTAGCGACTTCCCTTCAGGCCCCTATCTGAAGAAGAACACAATCCTGCATCAATCTCAAGCTGTCACCTACACTCTGCTGCCTTTCCAGGACCATTGTTATAGAGCAGACCAACGGAAAGAGGCCAGGAGCAGGTGGAAATATAAGCCCTTTGACAACTGGAGGGGAAGATTCCTCCTAAGATCCTCACGACATTTATACAAAGCCCAGGGAACGGATTGGCTGTCCACACCCATCTGGATACACACACGTACACACAATTCATAGGTCTTTACATGCACACACACACACTAACAGACATACTGTACTCTGTCCAACTTCAACTGCAAAACCTGTCTGCTTCACACTTTTCAACAAGGTCTGGTCTACTGCTCTTAACCATTGTAATTATAACTGTTACTATTGCACGGTATTACTTAGCATCACGTGTTACTAAGAACAGTTGTACTTCATACTTCTAGTAACTGGCAATACTCTGAATCATTCTGACATGCTTGTCCTGTGCCAAAATATCCTTTATATGTTCTTGTGGTTAGGCCATATGTCCTTTTATTTGGAATCCCCACCCAACTCCACAGACTGCTGTGGAATCCCCACCCAACTCCACAGACTGCTGTGGAATCCCCACTTAACTCCACAGACTGCCGCAGGTCTTTTCAGCAGTAGGAGAATCAGAACTCCCACTATTGCATGTGATGTCAGTGACCTCTCTGGAGACCATCACAGTACATACTGTTTATTCCTCACAAACATAGTGGAAGGCACCTTGTTGTGGGCAGAAATTAGAGACTAAGATGCTCTATTTATGCTGTGGTATCACACACTCAGACATTCTTCCAGACCCCGCCGGCCAATCAGTCAGCCAACCAAATAGCCAACCAAACAGCCAGCCAACCAAACAGCCAACCAGCCAGCAATGCCGGGATGGACTACCTTTGCTCACAGGAAATTATAGATACACGTTTTAGGTCTCAGTCACTGACTCACTCTTTCTCCTTCCAACTCATCTCTCTCACCAAACCCATCAGTCTCTTTCTTGTGTCTCTCCCTCTCTCCTCTACCTCATCCCCTTCCCAGCTTTACCCTCCTCTCTCCTACCACATCCCATTACTCTCTCCTTCAATCAGGATCATCGGATCAGGCCTGGCAGGATGATGCCAGTAGAGTTTGATGCTTCGCTGGGACCTCCTCGGTTCAGGAAATGCTCTCTGCCTTTTTCCCACCCAAGCCTTCCGTTGTGGAGAGGCAGGGCATTACCACTGAATCCAGTTACCATTACAAAGCATTCCTGACTGATTTTGACCGCTGCCCGGCCATGGGTTCCCACAGACAATGAGGATGTGCTCTCCAACTCAGGCAGAGTGGAGGATGGAGTATCATGTTGTGGGCTGCCGAGCGTGTTTATGGCAGAACAGAGAGGCCTAAGCTCCACAATAGGCAATTACCATCCCCACTTACCTCCCACCCCCCAAGCCAAGTTTACATTTGTGGTCTGTGTGTAGGTGAGTTCTGCTCCATGGGTAGATTAAAAATAGCTGGAGACCATTTTAGAGGAAAACTCGAAGGGATCGAATCAGACTTGGAACTTACATAATGATGTCTCTCCCATTGTTGTGCTCTGTTTGGGAATTCTTAATGGCTTTTTTCACATTGGCACAACACAGGAAAATCCCCCTTCAGAAGAGGGGAGATAAACAGAGATAGTGGGCTGTGTAAACCCATATAAACTGGTATCACATAAACCCGTTGCCATCATCAGCCACCACCGAAGCCCCAGTAACTAACCTGGAGCAGCGCAGACTCTGGCATGACTCCCCTTACACCGTCTGCCTCGTGTTTCTTACTCAGCCTTTTCTGGTAGTCTTCTCCCTGTTGATGTATTTCCATCTGTGACAAGCTGCCATGGACCGATCCTGTGTTTTGAGTCTGTATTTGTGTGTGGGTGGGAGTGTGTGTTTGTATATTTGTGTGTGTGTCACCAAAGGAGGTTGCACGCGACCACTGACTTCTCTCTTGACTGCTTGGTGTGAGACAGGCTGGGCTGCTTCCAGCAGAGGAAGTCTGCCTAGAGCAGAGAAGAAGTATGCATTGTTAGGTAGTGCAGGGCTAAGCATGACAGGACAGGGATAAATAGGGTGGGTATAAGCATAGCAGGACAGGGATATGCATGGCATGGGCTAAGCATGGCAGGGCTGGGCAAAGCAGGTTAGGGCACAGCTAACCAGGGTGGGGTGGAGTGTGAGAGGAGTAAACAGTCATCTCATAGCAGTTTCTCTGGCCCACAGATGGATGGTAGAGGTCTGCTGGTCAAAGGAATTGCTGTTGTCTCTGGAAAATGTGTCTCTCCTGCTTCATCCAACATGGAGGTCTGAATTAGAAAAAGACAAGCCCTCCTGATTATATAAGCAAACTTAAAAGAACAACTGAGCATGACATGAACTGTCCATTGACATACATTTTAACATGTTATAAAGTGTTTTATAGTTAGATTCACTGAAAAACGTCAATTGGATAACTCTCAGTGTAGTTTGACAAAAGATGTCCTCTGGTTAGTTTATAATTGTTCAAAATAATCAGAAAATATGATTCTGGATCACCCAACAGAAGCTTTGATTGAAAATACTTAGGCATCAATAGTAGATTGTTCTGTAGGGGATAAACAGACGATAGGCCGTCTTGTTATTTGTTTCAGACGTATTTTGTTCCAGAAATGGCACAGTAAGTTATTAATCGTGTGCAAATGATAAAAAATAAAATAAACATATCCTAAGTCTCATTGTATACCAATGCCATTAAAATCAGCTGATATCATCACTAGGTTTAATTTACACATTTAGAATATGTATAGAGGGACCCAAGAACTTGAGTAACAATGTAAATAAGTAGTCCTATCATATATATATATATATATATATATATGCAAGACCCCAGCACAGTCACAAAATGAATGGTTTCTTGAGTTATTATTTTGTTTATTAGTGCATGCTACAAAAAATCTCAAATGAAAAAGGGATAATGGAGACAAGACCATGTTGTTGTTTTCGTGAGTGGCCTATGATGTTGATATTCCTAGTTTCTCTTGTTTTGTCCTGTAAACCAGCTGTCAGTCTGCGGCCTAAACGCCAATCACAGGGATTTCAAATAATGGAACATTTTCCTTCTTGTTTGCACTGACCACATTTGGACAGTTTAAAGTCGGTACAACTTCTAGTGCTGCCAAACCTTCACCACTGGTGTCCTTCAGTCATGTCAAATCATATTGCGGTAGTGTACGCCGAACTTGTGTGATCACAAAATAAGCCAGCAGTGTTGGAGAAACTACTCTGAAAACATAGTTCACCAAGTTAGCAATTTACTTCACACTCGACGAAGATAATCTAAAGTAAAGTTACCCGTAGAAATATGGTTGAACTATGGCTAGTTCAATAAAATCATTACTAAATATAATATGTAAAAGAAAAATGTTTGATGCCAAAATGACGGTATTGCAAAGCGACACACAGTGTATTTCCTATTGAAAACATTAGATTTTAAATGACCTACCGCCAAACGTAGATAAAATAACTGTATTTACTTCGCTACCTTACACTTTAAGTCAGAATGTGTATTTTCCAAAAGCAATTATTCAAAAAAGCATTAATTCCCTGGAGTCTATTGTATTTCAACAAGCATTTTTACCAATAAAAAACACAGTTGCAGTCTACACACAAAAATCAGTGACTGATTGTTTTGAATGTCTTTCGTTTCAACAATACCTTAGGGACGGTGGGGTGATCGTTGTTTGGTTTGTGCGCGAGGTTTTCATGGGAAACACCGTGTTCTCACGCAGAATAATCGCAGCGCGCACAAAATGACTCATCTAGTATTTGAGCGTTTGTGGGTTCTCTTTATTTAAACCGAACAACAGAGAGCCTATGTTTAACAAGCATTAAACGGAAATACATTGCCATATCAAATTAACCAAAACATTACGGTTAATCTGCATGACTGGGATTTTAAGAGGCTATATTACGAAATCATAGATAGAGCCTATTACAATAGGCGTTTACGTCTAGTAATAAGTGTTAATGTTACTTAAAAGTCATGAATTATTAGTAGGGATCCAAGCAACAATCACAACAAAATACATATAATTAATTAAAATATACATTTAAATAATGTAATCCAAAAGATTGTAACGATTTGCTTATTTTTTTTTAAATATAAATGCATGCCTCAAATACTGTGCAATAAAATGTCAATTGTGTATTTCCAACTATTTATATTTTAAACTGTAAAACGCTTGCCTCTAGAAGGGCGGGCAGCACTTATGCCATCTTAAATATGCAGTCCGCGATTTCACTGGTTGTAAAAGTTGCGCAGTCTAGCCAAAAAGGTGAACATAAATTGTGTACTGTCACAGCATGTGCTTATATGTGCTCAACGTCATCAATGGGTCAGGGTTAAGGTTAACCAGCAAACTTCGAATTTCATAGCTAACAGGGGAATGATTGCAATTCTTGTAGATTATGCACATATTCACATTGCATATCTTTAATAGGATATTTTAATAATTATTTTTGTTAATCGCAAAAGTCCCAGACTGAATCTTTCATTGTGTATTTTCTTGCCGCAGAACTGCTTAACGTATTTTACAGCACTACATTCCTTTTCATAATGAATATTACATAATCTCCCTGGAAAAGAAAAATGACAGAAGTCCTTACATGTTTAATAAACCAACAGAAATTATGTGATGACATTTTGCTAGGCTTTACAAAAAATATATTTTAGACATTGGAGTTAGGGTTAGAATAGAGGTTATGTTAGGCAAAATGATAATCAATTTTGGCTTGTAAAAAAGGGTGTGTGTGTGTGTTTATGGATGTGTATATATATACACACCTTACTAGAAATCTCACTAGACACAATCCCCAAAATATGGCTTTCTTTTTTATTTACTTACTTAATAGCATTAGCATCGCTGCAGGTGGGTCCTTTGGCAGCATGCCAAATAATCAGTTACGTTAAGCCTCAAACAACCAAAATACCATAAAAGGTTCTGCATATAGAACATTGAAAAGTATTACAGGAATTTTGGTATTTATACATTTCTCATTTTCTGGGAATCATTCCAAAGTTCCCCAGAATACCAATATTCTGTTTACATTCAAAGGGTGCATGGTTTCTGCATGACATTTCTATGAGCTGTTTTGTTTGCAACTAAGCAAATCTAAGGTGATTTGGATTTTGTACACAGTCATACCTAGTTTAAACTGTTTAAAGTGAGTACATGTGGTGCTCCATTTCTGCAGGTGATAGGTCGATCACTCTAAAAGGTGCCCCTTCACGTTCTGGTGATAAGAAGGACTTTATATATCTACATAAAAAACGGAATATGTCTCTAAAGAAAATGATAGTTAAATGCTGCAAAAAAACTTTGGTTACACGATATATTGTATAGAATAGGACAATCTTAGTAAAGTACAACGGGAGCTGTATCTCTTCAGATATTCTGTCTATCTGATAAAAATCACTGATAAAGATGTCTCTAGACAGGTGTCTCGTTGCTTCTGCTTTTAAAGGAATCTTTTGTTTTCTGCATTTTTAAACATGCCAATTCTCAAACACAAAAAACAAATACAATCCGATCCGATCATCTCTGAAAAGGTTTTTATCAAATTTATCAAATGTGATTGTTACCAAGACAGATGAGTAGAAATATCCCAATTGATGTGCCTGTGTTTTTTAGACACAACAATTCACCTGAAAATATATGATAAAAACATTGGGTTGACTTATATGTGGACTTAAGTTAGTTTAACGTTTGCTTTTAGCAGTGTTTGTTAACAATTAAATGTGAACATTTCAAGGATACATTAATAAACCTGATAAGAAAATAATTTGAAAGGTAGGTGCATCATTAGACAAAAAATATATAGTATAACTTCTGTCCCTAAGAGCTAAAAAATCTATCCAAAGTATGAACATAAGAAAATGCATTGCAATATTCAGACTTAAAAAATAATCTTCAGATCAAATCCTTGTGCTCTGCTAGCTGTGCTTGCGCTGTGTCGTTAGGGAAGCACACGTGTAGTTTTCAACACAGCTCCCCATTACAATAGACCACCACAAAACAAATGTGACCACTTTTCTGTCATCAGTCTTTTGGTGAATAAAGAAATTCCAAATCCACCCGAGTGTCAACAAGCCCATTATTCGAAAATAAAATGTAATCCATGACAGAAGCCTTAGCAGTGTGCGCCAAACGATTGGTTACAGTACCTATAGAAATATATAAAACCACTTAAATGTCCTCAGGAATCCAAATAAAACCACTCAACAGTCCAACTTCATTACAAAAATATACCTTTCTTTCAGATCTAGGCTAAATGTATAAAGGTTTTGCCCACACAGAACATTTAAATAGACAGAGATTATTTAAATATTTACATAAATATATATCCTATACCGTATATGGGCCCACACAAAAACAAAACTCAGGGCAAAATTGCATTCCTGTGTTTTCATATGAGAAATGTATGATCAATGGACGTGTCAAGCGCTGAAGGCCACCCTGAAGAATCCACGTCTTCGACTCTTTTTGTACGTAAACAAAGAGACAGAGAGCAAGGCGGGGTGATAAGACCGTTATTGAGGTGTTTGTGTCAGATACGCGATTAGTATGTGCCCAACACCAGAAACTGACCATTGAACTGAACGGTTCATTGAGTGCCATGTGCTTATTGTCTCCCTAATTTCTATCAACAACAGTGAAGGGCCTTATCAGTCAATTATATCTGCCTGAACATCTTACTCTATTGTACAATGCTAATTAAATTAGCTAAACCAGCAACTTTATCTGAATCCTTTTAAATAGAAAAGTGTCGACAACAACTTCACCGAATGCAAACATTGAAATAAGGTGAAACACTGGGCGTGCTGCCGTGATTAGTGTACTCCGCATTGTTGGCAAGAAGAATAACACTACAAAAAGGAATCCCCTCTCCTGCGCTTTTACGCGCAACGACGCGTTTTGGAGGTTTAGTGGCGACACCTCGCCAAGAACATTTAAAAGTCGTAAAACGCGACTCTGGTGCTGTTGATTGCATGAAAGGGAGGGGCCCCTGAACTATACAGGGCAGATCAATGTAGCGGCCCAATGAGCGCAATCAGTGGTCTGCTAGCAATCCCGTGCTTTCTCATTCACATAAACACCACTTTGAACAAAAATATACACGGCCACCTACCGCGCCAGAGAAAGTGATGCAGGATGAGGGGGTTCCCACTTTGACATTATACTGTTTTCAATTAAAACGACAACGCTAGATGGCCTAAGCGACGCATGAGAGAGAGATATTTAGTTACAGTCCATTTGAATTGAAATACTGTATCTACTATTGATCTAGCAATAGTCCTTAAAGTAGCCAAGAGGAAACCCATTTCTGTATTCTTGGGACAACGACAGGTGAAAAGGCGCCAAAACTACTACATATGTATATTTTACGTTGTGAAAGCAAAAAACTTAGGAAAACGCAAATAATAACATTACAGACGATCCAACTGTTTTTCTAAACAGGCTATAAATGTATTCGATACGGCTTAATTGGATGGCTGAATTATATAAAAACGATACATACCTTTGTAGTTCTCAGCACATTAATTTTAAAGCAAATAGATTTTTTACTGTTTTCAATAGAATTAATGACATTATTATAATGTGGATGTTGTATAGCCATTCAAGATTTCACCTGTTCCTTCTTGTTGTTACAGTATTTCCCAATACGTAGCCTCTCCTAATGAAAATAAAATGCTCAAAAATAGGATAAATGTATTTACAGGCAAACATGTTACTATTAACTTGGCGAAAGTGAGTCATATAGAAAGCCAAGCATGTATTTACGCCAGTTATCAGTTACATAACTTGCACAATCTGTGTACATTTATTGTTATATTATTGTGGATTATTAGTATTTTATCCAACATATTACAAATATATGTGTGACGCATTTTAACATTGTTTAAAATATTTACTGGCATTACTGTCACTGTTGGTTAGATTCCAAAATATTCACCTTTGCTTGTGTTTGTTAACAGTTAAATGGGAAAATACTAAGGATACATTAAGAAACATTAAACAAAACAAATATAGTATAAGTATAACTTCTGTCCCCAGGTGGCAAAAAAAAAGAATGAACAGTTCCTAAGAAAATGCATTGGACTATTTAGACTTTTTTGAAAAAATTGTCTTCAAATCAAACATGTATTTTTAGATCCGCTAGCTGTGCTGCGCTGTGTCGTTGGGGAAGCACAAGTGTTGTTTTCAACACAGCTCCCCATCACAATACACAAAATACATTTGACCACTTTTCTGTCATCAGTTTTTTGGGGAATAAAGAAATTACATGTACAGAAGCCTTTGCAGTGTAACTATAGAAATATATAACATATTGATAATTGCTCACATAGCCTTGCAGCACATAGCCCCACAATTTGCAAATTACCAAAATTACTATATGGGCCTAGTAAGAAACAAACAGTATAGGCTACATTTCTTGCTTACTTTAAACAAAACACATTCCAAATCGTGCACTGATGGTTAAATTTTAGAAACCGGAAAGCGTGCAAAGACGCGACTTCAAGTACAATCCTGCCCTTGCGGCCCAAAGGTACAGTTGTCCATTTGATCAATCAATCTGTCATAGGGCTCTCCAAACAAGTCTGCTGCAGCCTTTTGTTGACCCTCCCCGACTACACTCCACAAAAGAACTGGGTAACACTGATTTCTCATTGTCAAGACCGTCATTTAAATCTATAAACAAACCCAGACCAAATTGTGTTAATTATTTCCCAAATTGCCTGTACGACTAAATATACGTGCGTTTAAAAAAGGCCATTCCTTATTATTTGGAAACCAAGATTTCTAGATAGTAATGGCAAAAGAAATGGTATCAGATTTGGTATAAAATGTGTGTAATGTGTAAAACCATATGCGTGACATGGTGAGATGTTTCTCTTTTTGCTGAGACACCACAAATTAACAAAGTCATATTTCAGATTATGTAGGCAAATTCAACATATAGGATAACGTACATTTAACTTAAACAGTTGTATCTCCCGCGCAATACAAAACAATGACGATAAAGTATATACTTCGATTATGGATCCCTGATGCGCACAGAGCTTCTGTAGAAGCCCATAATTACCGAGGACTGAAAAGGCCAGGCGCAGAGCTGTCTTGAACTCGCAAAAGAAAGTTACTTAAATAAACACTTATTTTAGGTGTTACATCCTTCAGTATTCATAAGCTCAATGTTTACTTTCAAACTCAGCAACGCAACGCATCACCAAATAAAACTGTTGGCATATTTAGGTAATTGATTGGATGACAAGAAGATTTCCTGAAATCTGTTAATCTGTTAAACTGCCGGAATGATGTGGGACTTCTTTAAGAGGTTGAATATTCCTGTGGATAAGACGCTTTCCAATTTAATTAAAGGACGTCATGGAAAAAGTATACTGAAACACCTATCAGGGGCAGCAACTGAGTGGTGACATTGGAACCATGTAAAATGACTGCGTAAATGACAACACACACGATCATTCAATATTGCATTATAAGCATAAAGCTATATTTAACATTTTCGAGTGACCCCTTTTCTCACTTTTCAAAATGTAAATAAAAATCTAAAATCAATTCAAATCACACAAAGGTGTCTTCACCCAAAGTCACCATAAATACTTAAAAGCCACACAGTAACAGTAATACATTTACAGACGAAAAGAAACTCTAAAATATCCACCAAATGTCCAGAGGGACCATTTATAGTTACGCGTGCCTGTCAACACAATTTTTTGCGAAGGGGTTTAACAACATGCCAGTCATCGACGCGTCTCCCTCTGCAGATCAATGGAGCAACTCGCGTCCCACTGGTTTGGGTAAACATTTAGGGATCAATTAGCCGTGGACATTAGTTTTTCCGAGGGCATGTCAAAAAGACGAGTGGCAGGGTTAAACGTGTTAAAGGGCTACTCGGCATGTGGACGGGCACGGCGTGTTGAAACCAGTGCGTACTTCTCGGAATGAAGTCATCAACAGTAATTAAATGCAGGGGAAAGAAAGGACGCGAGCGCGCCGGCCCCCTCATGCGCAGTGGGTGGTCCGCTCTCCAGATAAATGCATGGGGCACATTCCAAGCAAGCGCCCGGTGAAGGGACCGGTTAAAACAATACTACTACCTATATACATTACTTGGCTTTTACACTCAGCCTCCAACAGCAAATGCAAACGTTCTACCTTTCATGTAGTCCATGTAGTTGTCAACGGATATTTGCATATTTTCGTATTTGTTTTTCCCTGCGGCAAAAAAGAAAACCAATGGGTTTGTTGGAACATACACGCTTGTCCCTATTCAAATGTCGCAGGCCTATACAAGCTTCAAAATAACGTTAGCCTAAAAATAAATAGTTGGTGGAGTTTGAGTAGAAGATTAGGTTTAAAGACCAGACATATAAAGTGCATATTTGTTAGACTAACATTTGTATTTCAAGACTATTTTGATTTAAAATAACTTATAAAACATACATATATTCTTCAAGAAAAACTAGAGTAGGCCTCTATTGGCTAAACCTTAAATCACAGAAACATCCAACAAATACGTTTAATATTTAGAATTAGCAAAAGAAAATAACAGACCATGTTTTGTTATTGTTGATCTCAAATCTATTAATTGCATGTTTGTAATGGAGCAATAGTACAATACATACAAAATAAAATGACTATCCAAAACCATCGCTGAGTCAACACGCGCGCCATAAGCGCCTGACTGAGAGGATTGAGAGGCTGGGAGCTGTGCACACTCTCCGGGGAACAATGAGCAGCCTACTTTCAACATAGTTTGGCTATAGACTGGCGGCTTTCAACTACATACACAACTGTACAGTTCAAACGAATAGACTGAAACTGGTGAAATTTAGAATGGTGAATCAGGTGCAATGGGTCGCTGGGAGGCCTGTTTAAAATACATATTCAACATATACATATATATATTCAAATGTAAAGCCAATTTAGGCTACTTATTTTGTATATGCCAGCTTACTAACAGTTATGTGTTGTCTTGTTAAGGAAAGTATTTTGGATATAAGTTCTTCTTTAACAAGGGATGCCAAAAAAAATGTTCAGAAAAACAGAAAAAATAAAAAAAACGTTTTTAATATGATTACATGTTCTCTATTTCTGTGATACTGTACTCTGGTTATAAGTTACACACCACATTACAGCCAAATGCCGGGTAACAATTTCCTATGCTGCCATCGTATAACCGCTTATGCAGCTATCCAATTCCAATTTTAAACAGGTCTGGCAAACCTCGATAGCACTAAACCGAGAATACGGCCCGCAGCCAAATCGCTAGGTATTGCCTGTCTTTGCTTTAACTGACTTATGTTGAAAGTGACTTACCTTGATTTGAGCAGCATTCTGAAATATTTTGGAGGGAGACGATCTGAAGTCCTCATCTGAATTTCAGTGCTTGGAGTTCGGGTATAGGCACAGGGCACTCTTCCTCCAGTTCTTCTGGGCGAATATAATATATTCACTATACATGATTGAACAAGTATACTTCCTTTCTGTTGTAAAGTCATATTCACACACAAGACGCTGTCTAAAACGGACATAATGGATCAGATTGAGTATTAGCTGATCTAGCAGGGCTTTTTGCTTGATTTTTTTTATTTAAAGAAGGCCAGGGAAAATGTTTACGTTTTGCTGTATAAACATCCTGCCCATGTTCCTGTCTATCTTTTTAAAGAAATAAGCAGCTTCGTTTTGAATATGAACAATTTTGCTTTAAATACGTGTATTTTAAGCAATAATTTAAACATATCCAACATTTTAATAACTCCGTGTAATGTCATCTGATGTCTGCCTACCAGCTAATTGGAATACACGTTTTATATATAACGTTTAATGAACTAAAATATGCTTTTTCAATTAGTTTTTTAAGAAATATTGGTATAATATATATAAAATATAGAATATTCATCTTTACATAGTCCTATAAACGATTGACCTATTGCATTGACCTATTGCATTAGGCGACCACTCACATTCTAAAAAACAATGGTAAAAATATGAAGCAGCCTGACCAATTCATCTTGTAAAATAATTTTTGTTTCAAACCATGCTATGATAAATAAAAAAAATTAAATACAATTATATTTAGAATTTTACAGAGATCTATCTACACTGCTGATCCTAGAGAAAGGAAAAGCAGGCAGATGTGAGCGCACCGCAGCCCACTACGATAAAGTGGGAGGGGACAGGGCGGACCCTGCGCGCCAATGACGTCCTGATGGTCAAGAGCTCGAGCTAGCAAGACGTTGATGGCAACAGATAAGTAAAAGGCGAGCTCCTCCAGAGGCACGAGAACACACGGACTCAAGTTGAAAGCAGCTCCCGTTTCTGCTCCGTTTAACTTTGGACACTAGCTACAGATTTTAGGGTTTACTCTGGCAAAGGAATTTAGGCATCAGAACGAAGAGCGCAAAAACGAATGGTTAAAAGAAAGTCAGATTTGTTTTTCACCGTGCTTAGCATCGACATTATTGATACTCATCTTAATCAAACTATTTTTTGATAATTTATAGGAGGTTTACTTGACTACTTCAAAACGAGGAAGTGGATATTTCTGTCAAACATTTGCCATTGCGCAGATAGGCTAACTAATGACGGCAGAGGTTCAGCAGCCTCCAGCGCAGACTCCTGCACAGAGCAGCCCCATGTCTGCTCCGGAGAAGCCCCACGGACAGACCACGGTGATGGAGACCGCCTCTTCCACCACCAAAACCAAAAAGACCAACGCAGGAATCCGCCGCCCAGAAAAACCCCCCTACTCTTACATAGCGCTGATAGTGATGGCTATTCAGAGTTCTCCTACAAAACGTTTGACGCTCAGTGAGATTTACCAGTTCCTCCAGAGCCGTTTCCCGTTCTTCAGAGGCTCCTACCAAGGATGGAAGAATTCCGTTCGTCACAACCTGTCCCTAAACGAGTGCTTCATAAAGCTTCCCAAGGGGCTTGGTCGGCCCGGAAAGGGCCACTACTGGACTATCGACCCGGCCAGCGAGTTCATGTTCGAAGAGGGATCCTTTCGCAGGAGGCCCCGGGGCTTCAGGCGTAAATGCCAGGCGTTGAAGCCCATGTACAGCATGATGAATGGCCTGGGATTCAACCACCTACCCGAGTCTTACAACTTCCAGGGGAGCGGAGGGGGGCTGTCCTGTCCACCTAACGGCTTGTCTCTGGACAGCGGGATTGGAATGATGAATGGACACTTGGCAGGCAACATGGAAGGAATGGGTCTGTCTGGGCACTCCATGTCCCACTTATCGGCCAACAGCGGACATTCCTACATGGGGAGTTGCACAGGATCCACGGGGAGTGAGTACCCACACCACGACAATTCGGGGTCGCCCCTACTCACCAGCGGCGGGGTGATGGAGCCGCATCCAGTTTACTCAAGCACAGCCTCGGCCTGGGCTCAAGCACCTTCATCCTCTCTGAATAACGGAGGTTCCTACATCAAACAGCAGCCACTGTCTCCCTGCAATCCCGGAGCGAACTCGCTGCAGCCCAGTTTACCCACGCATTCTCTTGACCAGTATAACCTGCACCAGAACGGACACAGTAACACGGATTTACAAGGTAAATTAACATTTCGCTCATATCTCCATGCGTCACAATTACAATTATGGCAATATTGTAAAATGTGGGCAAATAAAAACTATAAACATACTTCGCAAAAGGCAGATGCTAACTTAACCCATTTAAGATTGAAATACATGTAAAGTCCTTTTGACCACCATTGATTACTGCTGTAGGGAATGATGAAAAGTGGGCATTCGGCATGGTCAGTTCATTTATATTCACAACAACCACTCAAAAAGTATTTACGGGTGTTATGGCCTATTGGAATTAAGCAATGGACCTAATAAAATATGATCTAACGTCCTTTTAGCAAATATTTGTGTTTCTCGTCTTCGTTTAACTGGCAAAAGACCGGGCAAACGAACAAACAGCGGGTTTATTTCTCGCTCTCCTTTCCAAGTAAATTCCTAGAGGTGGTTTCAGGAGGCACGCGGAGGGCAAGTCTATAGGGACACGTGTTTAGAATGTTGCCAAGTCAAGAACAACCCCCAGCCGGAGCCAGCCAGCTCGCGCCGGGAGGCACCGTGTCCTCCGGGATTTGCGTGCAAGTACGCTACTGTCAATTAAAACTATCCCGCCCTAAAGCGCCCCAGACCGTTCTCAGCCCTAACCATTCTCGTCAACTGTTCCAATCAGAAGGGAAATCAAGCCGGGGTTTTCCCCAATTAAATTAAAGACAATTTAGACAAAAATATACATTGTCAGATAGTATTCTAAAAGGTTATTAAAATACACTAACCAGAGTAAATTGTTTTTAATTATACGATAACATAATCAAAATACATTGAAATAATAAAACACATAATATTACAATTTACCATAAAAATAACTAATGAAGGTAACATTAAGAAGCTCATAAGTGTCTTTTAAATTATTTTTTATAACAGCGCACAACTTCTATGAAGTAGGACAGTTGTTAGAGCATTGCGTTTCTTACAACGCCAGGTTAGTGTTTTGATTTGCACGGAGGTGTCAAAAAAAAAATACAAATCTATGCACTCTCACATATGAGTCCAACTGGATGATGTGCTAAATATATATGAACATATATGTTCGACAAAAATATAGACAAAGGTCATTGACCATTATCTTTGTTATTGGACATATGCAAAACCATAGCACGCCAACACAAATCAAAACGTCTAACTTGCTAACACAATTTGTTTCAAGAGTAATCATTTTGGAGTTGTGGTTCAAAAAGACATACGTTGGCAAAAGGTTAAATAACATATTCTGCACCTTTTTAGGTATTCCACGGTACCATTCCCAGTCTCCCAGTATGTGTGACAGGAAAGAGTTCGTCTTCTCCTTCAACGCGATGACGTCCTCAACAATGCATTCGCCCAGCAGTAGCTCCTACTATCATCACCAACAGGTCGCCTACCAGGACATCAAGCCCTGCGTCATGTGACAGCACTTACGTTGAATAACGGACATCACTGACTTGAGCCACTAAAACCAAAATCAGCCACAGGACTGAGATGAGGGAGTAACCCAACTCTTGGAGGTATAGGAGAGAAGGCAGGCCCTGGAACGCGCTATATGAGAAATCATCAGTAACGCCAGAGAACTCATAAACGTAAAACATTTTCATACAAAAAAGGGATGTGGTACAGAAATACCTATAAATAAATGGAAATATAACATAACAGTCATGTGATTTGGCCCTAAACTGTGGGCAAATTTCAAGAAATATCTGCGTGTAATACAAGAGGTAAAGCCGAGACCTGGTTGAAAATCACCTCGAGCATCTCAACCCCAGCTGTCGCATGGTACTAGTTCTGCGGGCGGATGACTACCACTTTTACATTTAACTTTCTAAAATGTACAATGTGTTTTATTCCTGTTATGCAATGAGATAGGCTACTGGGGACATTTTCATTGCTCCTATGCCGGGTTAAGCTACTCGGCACTATCAAATTAGTTAGGTTGTTGTTCTATTTTCTGAGAAGTGGACTATCACACCATGCGTTGAATTGTTTTAAATAACAACATGATCTTAATTAAGGAAAGATGAAGGCACTTTTTTTGAATAACAAAACGCAACTTCTTATTTATTCTGTGTATATTGTTATTGTAAAATTATAGCCACCATATTGAAGTATGCTTTATTGGCAATATTTGCCATGACGCTTTTTTATTTGTTTTAAAAAGGAAATTGAAGATAAAGATGTAAGCACTGTTAGTTAGGCTGCATTGTCCGTGTCTATTTAGGTGTACATATATCCGTGTAGACACCAGTTATTTTTCTGCACTGTATAAACTGTACATGATGTTATGCTGAGTATTGGCATACTTGAGTGTCTTTAGATTAGTCTGTATTACTACTCACGATTTGTATACAAAATAAACGTATTGGCATGCAGTTTGTTTAACTGGCCTAAACACCTTTAAAATTATTTCAGTTTCCGCTTTTTTAGACTGCTTTTTCTGACTTTGTTATTTGATTATTAGACCTATATCCTAGGCATTTTGCTGATACAATTCATTATATTCAGTGGCGCAACCTGAAGGTTTTAAATCATTTTTGCCATCTATTTAGTTCTTCCATCTCAAAACTCTTCTTCTACACTTCTTCATAACACAACCCTTAATAATTCGATGTTCTGGTTATAATTAGCATATCTTATTGTGTAAATAGCCCATAAATATTTAGGAATTGATTCAGGTTTAGTAAAAAATTCACTACAGGGAAAAACGTATAATCCATAAGCATAAACTATTGTGTTGGAGGTCTAAAATTAAAAATGTTATCCAATGTGTAACTGTGTAATAGGAGTATATGTTGCAATTAATCCGTAACAAATCAAAACCAGTCCTGACGAGGGAAGGGCAAATTCGCTTCGGATTCGGTTTCAGACGAGTTGGCTAAACGTGTGGCCACCGCCGACAACATTTTTTTTCCTTTTCTTGTTAAGACACACCGGGAAACAGACAGCATTTTCTTCAATATGGCATAATAAAGAGTTTAACAGTCAACATATATGTCATGCCCTGGCTGCGAGCCCCTGGCCGTTTCAGGGCAAGCCTAAAAGTGAGGCCTCTAGCCCTCTCTATGCCGTTGTGGGCTCCCCAGTCAGAGCAGCTGCAATCAGTTGACTCTGATTGGGGAGCCTACTTAGGCTAGTTTGTCACCACACCCGGTGTGGTTTATTGTTTGTGTTTGTCACGACTTCACGGTTTGTCTTCTTTTAATTCATTCTCATGTGGATACGCTGCACGTTCTTTGTATTTAGTTTTAGTTCTGTTTGCTGTGTTTTTATACAGCACCTTTACTTTTTACGTTTAGAGTTACGTGTAGTTGTATTTGTTTTGTTTGTGATTAAATACACCTTTTCATTTCGTTCGAAAATGTCTGCGTATGGTTCCACCCCACAACAAAACCGTGACAATATATAAGTTGCTAATTAGTCTTAATATTTAAAATTCGTGTTCTGATTATTTGGAAGTGTGAGTTTTGTGGGCAATTTATTTAACCTGAAGAGTAGGTTATAGTAGGTGAAATATACACATTGCAATATTTAAATCGCTTTGGTTAGATAATGCAGTAGATGCTTGAAGGCTACCCTATTTAGACTACATGGCATGACTAAGACTAATTTGGGTGTTAGTCTGAAATTATTTAACCAACAGAACAGGCGGGGGTACACAAGTTGTACAAAATTAACTGATGACTAGGAATACAATACACATTTAGGCACTGTCTCCTTAAGTTCATATTTATTTTAGTATGTTATGAAAATATAAACAAGTGACTGGACGTTTTAAATAAGCCTATGCGCTTATTTAACAAGTTCAGCGATTAATAAAATATGGACTCGATTGATCAACGTTTAACAATTAGGTGTTTAAGACAGGGTTGTGATTTAACTGTTTTTGATGGGAATAATTTGTCAGTAAACCTTAAAGACAACCAAATACGCAAAACATGTTGTGTTGTGAAATGGCCCAATACATTTCTGTCAACGAAAATTCACGCACACCCAACAGTAATATGGACACACATTGGGCTATTAAGTTAGACCTCGCCATTCACCAAGATGAATTCTTGATTCTGATGTCATTACCATATAAGATTGACAAATACAAATAATAAAATTCTTAATCTAAAAATTTACCTACAAGCTAAAATTATGGGAGCTGCCGGCAAGATCACACGTGCCAAGGCCGAATGTTTTTTTAACCAACTGGCAGACTCGTACAGCAGTTGGAAAATTCACAACCCAATCGACTCGCATTTATTCTGCAGACAAAAACAGATAGCACTTTTTAGAAATAACACATTATAAGAGAACCTTTTAGTTACAGACATGTTTTCATCCCATTTTCCATTTTGTTTTGGGTGGAATATCCTTACGTTTATTTTTGGCTGAAACCATCGGCTTCAAACCATCTGACCAAGTGGCAAAATATTTAGCGAAGTAGCTATTAAATGTATACATACAGTACTGTGTAAACAATAGTATAAGCATTTAAATTCGTACGTTTGTTTTCTAGAGGTAGCAGAGGAAGGTTGCTAGCAGTAGGCTAAACGGTATTGTCTATCCTCGATTGCAAAGTTTTTATCTGCTAAATGGGGAGGCACTATCTTAGTACCTGAGCGTCAGAGGGTCAGAGGGCAGTTTTGTTGCCTCTTCCCCCTACAAAGCACTAACATCCATTACATAGCTGTGCAACCCGAACTATGCCTTGCCTGGAAAGTTCAAACGATATTTTCTTCATCTCCTACCTGTTTCCTTTTGAGACCCCAAAAGTAAATTTACTTGTTTCATTTAATTATATGGCTTATGGTTGCTCAGTGACCAATCTACATTATGTTTCCAACAACTGCTGATGTTAAAAGGGTTAGGGTTAGAAAATACATTTGTTTTAAGATTGTTAAACAAGCATTCCAGGGGTTTTAGCCACTAGTGGTAAAAGTGGTGCTGTTGAGGCTAATCTGCGTACCATGTCATGTATTTGACCATATTTGCCCGTGTCATCAAAACCAGTCATTTTCAAACTTATAATTTTATGTTTAACTGAGGTATGATAGTGATTCTTCTAATATACCATGAAAAGATATACAATATATTACATATCCAGCCTCCCATCCAATCATAGAATCTTTATTCAGTGGTTTAGTGGGTCCTTAAAAAGTATTACACTGATTATTTTAAATTAAATGCCTAGAAAAGTCGTGCATTTGCTTATTTCCTCTTTTTTAAGGTCTTCAATAGTCATTAAGTTCTGTTAGCATTGTAAAATCTCACAACATCGTTGTTCGTAAAATTGGTTAATTAGGTCTTACCAAAATTATTTTGTGTTGTTTGTTGGTCATTGCTAAAACGTCCACCACATTTCACCCAAATATATGCAAATATAAAATTAAAATGTTTTACATGTTAAATTACTTTAAACCCTTCCCCTTACGGTTGACATATAATCATGTGTTAAACAGTTTATAAGCTCTGCTCCAACCTAAACCCTCTATGAAGACAAGGAAAAACTATTTAGAGAAAATCAAAAATAAAGAAACCTTGGGAAAAGCAATTCAATAAGGGATCCCCTCCTCCAGCAGGACTTGTGTGGTGTTGGTGCGTGCGGTGCAGTCTTTGTGGGTGCTGAGAAGCTGCAATTTACTGAAATCTTTTATATTATTTCATGTTGCATCTATAGTTTTATTTCAGTGTGTGTTCTCTTCTCAAATTGAACAAGGAGTACCTCATCTTGTTATCCATTTGGCCCAGTGTACAAGCTTACTGAAAATAAACCTGACCCTCAGCAGAGGTACCAGACAACATTAGAGCACACCATCAAACACAGGCATAACACAGCTACATTTGCATAAAAACGTTGTCAATACTGGGTGAGAAAATTGCATAGTGTTATCATGCAGATCGCTTCAATATTGAAATGAAAATAAGTAAATTAGATAGAAATCTAGCTACAGAAATTAAAATTAGATTAGCCTTTCTGGTACTTAATAGGACACTGTGGTTTTCTATAAACTGTAAAAATATAAATGGCTTACACAAATACTAGGCTACATAAAACCTGTAGATGCAGTCTTTTAATTACTTTTGGAAAAGTAAAACAGAACCCATGCCTTTCAGGAGTAATAAACACAAATCCTAGTGACTGCTTGGCCCACCAGATGCCTGCCGGTCATCCCAGGGTATCTGAAACAGTGTCCAGGCTGAAAAAAACGGTTGCATCAGAGCTCCTAGTTTGCACATTAAAATATTTGTGCAATAATGCCAGTGTCTCTTATGACAGCACCTTCCTAACACCTGGGCACAGCCCCCTTAATAGTATGTTGTCTTCATCCACTTTTGGGAAATATTCTCCCAAAATAGTGTGTAAGTAAAACAATTGACAGACAAGTGGATGGGAAGGATTGATCTTTTTCTTTTGTGTGACTGAGAACACATTTGAATTTTCATCATGTTTTCAGAGTAATAAAAAGGACAAATGGGTAAAATTCAATAAGTATGGTTTATTTAGTACACAAAATATCCTGTGAATTCTGACACCATTACATGTAGGGCCTTAAACATAACCTCTGTACAAAGAGGAGACTAATAGGGAAATTATCAAGCTGTCCAATTGTGAATGGCAGACAGGCCTGCCAGTGTAAATCCAACTTCTGTGTAAGACAGCGTCCAAAGCAAATGGGGTTATGTGTTAACAATACCAACACAAAAAAAAAAAAGAACAAACCAAACACTGCTTAAGGCATTACACTTTTTCACATTTCACTTCACATTGGTACAGTGAAGGTAGCATCATTCCCTTCCATGAAAGCCAGCCTTTACTTTTTGCTAGGTTCGCTTCTGTTACCACAATGGACAGGGAGGCAGGCAGTTACTTGTTTTGGTTAAGCTCCTGCTTGGGGGAGTCTGCCTCTGCTTCACTAGTACTCTCTCTATTCTCTCTGGCTGCATTTTTGGGGCCTGTATTTGGTCTGGGCCTCCGGTTGCTTGGACCTGGTCTCCTGCCACCCCTCTGGCTCTTTGCCAGCTCAGCCTGCAGGTCGTGGCCATTCAAAGAGAGCCCTTCCAGGGCTGCCAGGGCCCGGTCTGCAGCCTGGGGGTCCATGTAGTCCAGGAAGGCCCGGTGCTGAGCACCTTGCCAGGTGAGGCGAAGGGGGGCGGCTTCCCTCTCCCGGAGAGCAGTCTTCAGCTCACTGACACGCAAACCCGTAGGGATGCCCCCCAGATACACAGTGGTCACAGCCAAGGGGGGCCTGCTATCACGGGGCTCACCACCATCCTCCCTGACCCCATCCCTACCCCGGGCCCCCTCACGGCCACCTCCTCTGCCTCGCCCTCTGCCTCCGTCTCGGCCTTCGCCCCTTCCTCCTTCACGAAATCCCCCATCACGGTAGCCCCTTACCCTCCTACCCCCTTCCCTGCCTCCTTCCTGGCCCTGCTCCCGGCCTCCCTCCCTTTCACCATCCCGATCCCCCTCCCGCCTCACCCTTGGCGGGCGTCTTCTGGGTTTTTGCTCAGTATCCTCTCTGGACTCTCCATTGGGATCCCGCTCAGAGTCATCTTGAGTGTTCCTTCTAGGCCTGCGCCTTGGCTCACGCTTGGGTCTGTCGCCCTCTGACCTGGGCTCCCTGTCCCTCCGGGGCTCTCTCCTGGTTCTCTCCCTGGGCTCCGGGGGAGGGTGGGTCCCCAGGGTCACGTCCTTCCCTGCCTCCTCCTCCAGGGCCCAGAGTTTTTTCAGCACAGGAATCTTCTCCAGCATCTCAACATTCAGCTGCAGGTACACAACAGAAAAGGCTTAGGACTGATAGTACCACCAAAATTAGCAGGGACCTGGCTTAATAACAGCCCAAATCTGGGCAATGCCAAAACGAATGAGGTTTGTAACTATTAGGAATGGGTTAAAATAATAGATTCTCTGATTACAATTGATCTTTGTTTGAGTGATCTGATACAAATAAATTAAATAAGGAAATCGATCTTTTAAAATATAAAATAATACCTTTTCACGTGGATGCGCGACGCATCAACTTCGTTAACAAGATCTCGTTGAACATGCTAGGCTGAGAATACTCTACATGGCAGAAGCTACACTACTGAAGGCACCGCCAGGCCTAAAGGCAGATGTCTGGATTCATTTCAGATTTAAAAACTATAAAGGCAGAAAAGAACTACCGTATTTTCCGCACTATAAGGCGCACTTAAAGGCCTTTAATTTAAAAAAAAAAACTACAGTGCGCCTTATAATCCGGAGCGCCTTATATATGGATCCATATATGGATATATCAGTCTCAACTGTGATCCGAGCTTTCACGAAGGCAGGAATAATCTCTCAACTGCCAGGCACCAGCAGCGACATTGACTCGGATAATGACGAGAGGAAGCGGGGCAGGTTGGATGCCGTAGTCGCCCAACTGTTCAATTCGGACACTGAAGAAGAAGAATTCGAGGGATTCGTGGATGGGGAATGAACTGAAAAAATTGAGCTTTACGTTTTATATGTAACTGACCAATGTTGAGTATGCACTAACGTTTGATTTAGTGGTATCAGACTGTTTCTTTTACTACGTGTTTACTGAATTAGGGAAAAGTTCCTCTCCACGTTTGGGAGAAGAGTGAGCAAGGCTGGGAGATAATGTTATTATGCACATTAACGTTTGAACAACGTTACCATGGGAGTGAACGTAGTTGTCAGAACGCTTAATAAAGTTTGACTTTATCTGACTGTTTTGTTGACATTCCCTTTAGCACAACTAGTGGATGCTAAACGCAAACCCACTCAAACGTTGGACTGCAATATTTTATGCGCCTTATAATCCGGTGCGCCCTATATATGAAATTTTTTCTAAAATTGGTCATTCATTGAAGGTGCGCCTTATAATCCGGTGCGCTTTATAGTGCGGAAAATACGGTAGATAAAAATCAAAGCCATTTGTAAGTTATGCAAAATGGGGGTGAAATATTGTGGAAATACCACAAATCTCCGAAACCAATTAACAAGACGTCACCCAAGATAGGTTTACACAATCTGCAAAAATGTCGGATCAAAAACAAACTCCACTGGAGAATGCGTTTGCTTTGAAGTGGCCATCCAATTCTCCGCAGGCCCAAAAATTAAGAGCGGCTTTCACAACATTCATATGCAAGGATATACACCCATACAGCATAGTTAAAATGATGGCTTCTGAAGCTCATTAATACCCACTAGAACCGCGGTACGTTTAACCCACACGCTAGAAGCTGAGAAGTGGCCTGTAGGCAGATGTGCTTCCAGATCAACCAATTCCTACATGACAATTACTTGTCACTATATCAACAATGAATGAAGACTCATGTCTCATGTTTTACAGACCAGGGCAATTGAAACCAGCCACACATAACCTAGCTAAAGTGATGTCCAAGGTCATTCTAGACTGGAAGCTTACAAACAAAGACCCAGCAATCGTAACGTAAAATGCTGCAAATGTTGTCCATGCTGGAAACGATGGCGCTGTTGCACATAGGCTGTTTCGCTTGTTTGTTCAAGTAAGCTCACACTTCCTAAAAAGTCAACTTTTTCAGTTTCAGCACTCCTGAGGTCCAGATATCCAAAAGTACTGCCATTTTGTTAGTGTGCTTTTTTAATTATTTACCGTTGTATATTTGTTTTACAAAACTGTATAGTGAAAATAATGATCTTTAACATGGTCACTCTACTCCCTGGCTGTAGTCTACAGTTGCACTATATTGTGTTGATGACTACTTTAGTTTACAGTCATTTAAAGTAAAATACCGTATTTCTTGCACTATAGGGCGCACTTAAAAGCCTTTAATTTTCTCAAAAAACGACAGTATCCCGAAGCGCCTTGTATATGGATTAATTCTGGTTTTGCTTACTGACCTCTAAGCAATGTTGTGTGGTACAAGGCGTTCACGGGGCTAATGCTTGCAGCATTACAGCAACCGTAGCCAGGAGCGTCGCGGAGTAATACATACGGTGCTTCACCATAATATTACAGTGTGTGTATAAGGACCCCAAAATGAGTTTTTGTGAATACGCTAATGTTTGATTTAGCGGTATCAGACTGTTTTTTACATGTTACAACTTAACAAGGTTGGTAGTTATGGTGAATACGCTCATTAACATTTAAATAATGTTGAGAGTTATTGTGAACACGTATAATAAAGTATGACTGACTGACTTATGACTTTTTTTTTCCATAAAAAAGTCGCTTAATGCGCCTTATAGTCTGGTGCGCTTTATATATGAAAAAAGATAAAAAAATAGACCATTCATTGACAGTGCGCCTGATAATCTAGTGCGCCCTATAGTGCAAAAAATACGGTAAACTTTAATGTAACTTTTTGGGGGTCAAATCTTAATGCAAACATTAACCTGGTCTATTCTAAAAAACATTTGAGGGTTGCTTCTTGCTTGTACAATTTACCGAATAAGTACTCTGAGAATCTCTTACCCAAGCAAAATTGGTATTGTAATTGAAGTATCCCTAAATTAATTGATATCGAAGCAGAAATGTAATCGAATTGGGACATTGTGAATCTAATTGATTCGGGAAATCAGTGGCGATACCCAGCCCTAGTAAGTATAGTAAGGCAAATACCAACAAAGCATATGTTTGTCACTGAACACTTAAATATCAAGCAGCGGTAGCTGAATATGGATATGTTTTGCACATGCTATATCACATAACACCAAAACAATTGTGTACAAGCTGAAAATCTCCGCAAAACAACCAATATAACATTGCCAAACACATCCCTGCTTGCAATACTGTAAGTACATGAACACAAAAGAAAGGCGTCATCTCACCATCATCCTTATTGTGGAGGGATATTTCACATCCCATGTAGGTTATATTAAGAGCCTTCTGACTTCCCCGGGCAGAGTGTCTGCAGAATGCTTTGATGGCAGTTGCTGGTGTACAGGAAATACTGGGCTATTGTTTTTAACTTGGCCCCGGTGCCCTGTCATTCTCTATGGACAACACAGCCTGACTGACCCGGAGGGAAGGCCTTTGATGATCACACGGCTTTCCTGTCTACAGGGTTGCCCTGGATACTCTGGACGTTATGGCTGTCTAAAAGCACCCTAAAAGGTAGTGTGTGAATATGTGTGTACCCTCACGAGGTAATGGGCAATTTGCCACAGGAAGGTAGACATTTGTACTGGTACAGTGAAGTTAAAATTGCTATTCTTGCTGTAAACACAAGGAATGTCAACATACAATTAAAAAGTAAATATGAAGCAGAAATCCAGACAGATCAACTTTTATTTCGGGATACTGTTTTTTAACTACTAAAAATAACAGCACTTCCTGAGTTCCATCCTCCCATTTTTAACGTGAGAATAAGTATTGAGGCAATCAACAACTCAAAGCAGAAATGCTACTATTTGCATGTTAAATAATCATTAAATTAGCAGATCTAACTTTTGTACTTTTTTTCCACCTTTGGTGGAGGTTTCCATCCTAAAGTGTAGCCTTTGCAATTGTGCAAAAAGTAGATTTCACCCCAGCATTCCGGAGGTAGTTGGTGATTGCACTTATTTTAGGGTTGTTGTTTACAGCTCTGGTCATTTTTCTGTCATCAACTGCTCGTTTTCCCTGACCTACCCATTGCAGAAGAAACCATTGGTTTCTCAAATTTTCAGGATATTCCAAAATGTTAATTTAGCAATGCCCAGATTTCCCATTTCTGCTAGTATACAAAGGCATTGACAGTCCTGATATTTTTAGCTGGTAAAACATGTGTGACAAAATTAAAGTTAAAAAAAACTATCCAATAAATTCTATGCAGAGACAGTGAAGTGAGGAAGCTGTAGTGTTGTACCTTAGTCCAGATGATGCCCAGAGGCTTGGGGTGTTGGCGTTCTGTCTTGATGACTCTGGTCGGGGTGAGGATGTAATCTACAGTGAGGTCATGGCTCTCAATCAGCGCTTCTGGGATGTCTAAAACCTGTAGAAAAACAGACAAAAGAAATAGCATAATATATCTAGTGCCAAACACAACACATAAAGACCCAACTCTGTGTGACTTCATTATGCAGGATAAACAAGCTAACCTGGCAGTCATGGACGATGGTAACCACAACAGTAGTGTCCTTCACAGCCCCCATGGAGAGCATCATGGCATACTCCATGTCCGCAAAGCCCTCTCCTTTACCTATCCGATAACCTGGGCAGACCAGACATTTACAGTATGACACATTTTAGGTGATATTTCAAACTTAATGCAATGTTAAAGGTCAGCAGCGAGCCTCCCTTATACATAGATAGAGACTAGATAACTAACCTTTCTCAGACACTGCCACAGATCCAACCACAAGCAGATCCACTTGAACCTTGGTATCCAGACCGACAGGGACACTGAACTCCTTCACTCCCTGCAAAAAGAGTGGGTAAGACAAGTAGGTATGCATGTGAAGGAGAAAGTCACAAAATGTCAAATCCCACACCCCATCAAAATCTGTGAACATAGTATGACGTTGTATAATAAAATACAGCATATTAATGGGAGTAAAGAGGACCAGCACATGAATAGGCAAATTGGTGAATAAAGGATAATGCTGGGATCTATTCCAGTCAACTTACCTGAGAGGTAGAACACACTCGCAGTTCTTCTTTGCTCGCCCCCTCAGGTGGGACGATCTTATTGAAGAGTCCGGTGCGAAGGCGAGGAGTTGGCACCAGCAGGGTTTTCCTAGCCTTGATGAGACAAGTTCAGTAAGCAAATAGAATTGTATCTAGAAAGACAATGAGCAAAGGTTTCTAATGGCAAATAATGTAACTCTAGTGCTCTAGGGTTATGATCAATTGACAGTGAATTGTAGCCATATGCTACCTGCAGCACAGCAAGCCTTGCCCCCTCCAGAGGTTTGTCTGGGTCCACCTTAACCTCGTCAGTCTCATTGAACACCTGCAGCTCGGACACCTTGGCACAGGCTGTGTGGGCACCCTGGGGACAGAGAGCATAAGGAGACTGTTTGTGAAAGGGACACTTACATCTATGGTAATGTAACGTGCATGCTGTGCAGGACAATCCGGGTTCACTTTGACTGTGGCGCTGGACTTGAACTCCTGCAGGGTTGAGATACGGTCACAGGCTGGGACCGCACCCTGACCGTAGAGACAACCACATATAGCAAAGTGGGTATGCACCAACACAGGCAAGACAAACAGCTTAGCTACACTGCCCAAAATACAGGGTTCAAAAGCATGGGTGGCGCTGTTAACCAACTGGTCACAAATAGGTTTTCCTAAAATAGATATTTTACAATTCAACACCACAGGTCAAATAGATAAATACACTAGCTTTCAATAAGACCTTACTAACAAGCTTAACTGCAAGTAAGGCTAGACAATATATACATGAACTCGTTGTACTGTAACGTTTTTAAAAACAGTAAGGCTAGCTAAATCTATTTGCTAGTGAAGATAAATGGCTGTGGGAAATAAAAAAGAAGTTGTAATTAATGGGACCTTACCAGCTAATAGAAAATTACAAGTACATACAAACAAAAATGGGTGCAACTTTTTATATATATATATATATATATTTTAAATTACTTAGAGCGCTCGTTAGAGAAAAGAAAATTGCAGTGCACTGAACATTCCTACCTTAAAATTGGGGATTCTGTTGTGCACAGGCCTTGGAAAGTTTGCAAGATTCTTGGCTTCGATGTAATCCCAAACTTTCTCTCGGATGTCCCATTTCGTGGCCCCTAAACATAAAACAATGCACATGCTTTAAAAAAACACAACTTTGAAGGAAAAGGTCACGTAAATGCAACTTAATTTCGTCAACTGCATCCATTGGCATGCGTTAGCATCAGAGACTTAATGCTAAACACGCAGTAATTATTTACCGGGATTAATCGTAATAACAGCCTCCATTTTCTTCTCGTCGAAGATGCAGAATTTTCTAACAAATCACTGAAGATTAGTCAAACTATCACACAGAAAAACACAGATTGATTTGCGCACGTGGGAGTTCTGTAACATTGTAGCAACAGCTGCTGGTAGGGTTGTATTTTTTTTTTTTTGCTGTATGGTGCCTCGTAGAGACCAAATTTCACACGGTCAAAACCTAATGTTCCTAAGAAAACGCATACTGCACCGTACCAGGCTTTATTGAAGCAGGTGTCTAAGAAAATGGTTTATTACAAAACAATGCAACATTGTCAAACTAGTTAAACACGGAATTATTTAATGTATGTATATCTTTTATATATGTATACAAACATCTTTAAAATTCGAATGTGTACATTGACAAAACGTTCTACTTTTTAAATGTCTTTCCCTTTAAATCAGAGACAATTTCAAATCTGGGATACAATTTGTGTGTTGTTATTTATAACGTAGAATAATTGAAAACTGTCCAGCTGTGGACCTCACAAGATCTCGTGGCTACCCCACACATTACAAAAATAAGGTATATAAGAAATACACAATATATATTAAATAGAAGAGCAAACTATTAGCAGAAATTTAAATTATTTAAATTTGCATTAAAAATAAATTATTATAAGAACGTATTATTAAAAAGGCAGTGTGCCTGAATTTTGCAAAGAATGCTCAGAGGTGACTGTAGTATAGGCGTGGCGGGCAAAACATTGGAAAGAGCTACAAGACGACTGGACACAGTCAGTTCAGCTCTGGTCCAAATGTATTTGTGTGTCTTTGTGTCCAGCTGTCTGTAGTCTGGGCTTTCTTGTTCGCTTAGAAACGGCCATGGCAGAGGTTGACCTGGAGCAGCAGACAACCTTCGTCTGTGGCAAACAAACCTTTCCATTAGGGTAACTACAGGAAGAGCAGGGGAGAGAAGACTGACAACAACACAACACATTAGCATCTAATGTAGTCTGACCCAATGGAATTGCCGGTTATCCCCAATAATGAATGAATGAATAGTGATCAATTCCAAGACATTTTAGTCATAACCATATTAATAGCAGGTGACGACTAACTGTGAATTCTTCCCCAAAAATGCTGATCATGTTATAAATTCATAAAAAAACATATCATGTGTACACCGATCGGTCATAACATTATGACCACTTACAGGTGAAGTGAAAAAGGCTTGCTCGTGTGGTGTGACGGGCATGTGAACAACAGAAATGGGCCGTGGAGCAATGGAAAAAGGTGGCCCTGGTCTGATGAATCACGTTGATGGCTGGGTGCGTGGCCTCCAAATTCCCCAGATATTAATCCAATCGAGCATCTGTGGGATGTGCCGGACAAACTAGTCCGATCCATGTTGGCCCCACCTCACAACAGGACTTAAAGGATCTGCTGCTAACGTCTTGGTGCCAGATACCTCAGCACACCTTCAGAGGTCTAGTGGAGTCCATGCCTCAATGGGTTAGGGCTGTTTTGGCGGTAAAAGGTGGAGCAGCAAAATATTAGGCAGGTGGTCATAATGTTATGGCTGATCGGTGTATATTGCTATGAATGACAATACAAGTGAAAATATATAAAAGTATATGAGGTAGAAAACCAGTACAGTTAGATATAATAAACATCCTTGGTACACAGTTGTCAATACTATTGCATAGAGTCAGGAGCACTGTCTTATGTCAAAATAAAGTTAAGACACTTATTTATAGAACATATTTAGAGACTTCTGGGAGTATGAACATTTGATTACATCATGACAGAAATCTGGTTCTTGTTAGTCTTGTCTTAAAGCTTCTCCAATTAAATGCCTCCTAAAGGAGGGGGAGGAATAGAGAAGAGAATGAAAGAAGATAAGACAAGGATCTCACACTCTTTTCTGGCAAATCTTGTCCAGTATTTCATCATTGCCCTGCTAACCTGACGTTTCTCCCCTGTCACATTATCTATGAGTGGAAAATCATGTTTTTTTCGGACATTTCTAAGACAAGCTCCATAGATAAAGTACAGGCTTAGCAGAATGAGAAGTACCAGATCAATAACTGTCGACTGTCACCCAACAGTATTGACAGTATAATCAGTATATCATCTGTCCTGAAGGGGGCTCTAAACACAAAGCCATCCTCATCAAAATGGTCTGCTTTCACAAAGACTGGCCTGCTGGGTGAGAACCCTGAGGGGAGATGCTTGAACTCTGTAGTAAATCAAAGCAACCAAAAATAATCTTGCTAAGTTTGACACGTTTGTATACCAACTCAACCTGACTGTCCTCAATATATCTCATCACCAAAAGGTGTTAAATTGTGTCTAGCTGTATTTTTGATTGTGTGGGCATTAGGATTTGAAAATGGTAACATACATAGACCTGATTGTATCAAAGGAAGGTTGGTTGACCACCCACCAACCCAGAACAACTTTGGTCCATCAATGGACTCTTTAACTCTGTACCTTTTGGACTGTTCTGTTCGGGACTCTTTTAACTCCTGCAGGACATGTTGTGTCGAGCTAGATTGTGGAAATATATTGTATTGTGGAAATAAAATATTATCATACACAAGAGGTTAGAAAATAGTATAACATACACTAACTAAAAAAGGTACAATTCAGAGGAATTGTAAAGTGGGGTCGCTGTTGCAGCTGTGTTCTGGCAGTAAATGAACACAAATTATCTCCCTGTACATAGCTGGCTATCTCCCACATACAGAAACAAAGATATGCCCAATTAGCTAGCTAGCTAAAAAACATAGAATAGCTGGCAAAAAGTAGCAAAATAACTTCAGCCATATGTAGTATAAGTTTAGTCTAGCACACTAACAGCACAATGGAACGCACAAGGCTTGGAGGTAGCAGAGAGGATGTTATACCACAAACTAGAGACCAGGAGGTGTAATTATATTAAGCTGTAAAAATATACATTTACTCCAAAATATAACATAGATATAAATGAATAACTGAAACTAAATTAATGAATTACAATTTGTTTAACAATCATCTGGGTGCACCCTTCTTATATTTTTGCAGTTGAACATATTAAAAGAAATCAAAATATGCAAGTACAACTTTCTGACTACAACACATACACACACAACTGTCTTACTGCACAGGTGGGGTGATCAGATCTTACACACACAATGAACCGAATGAAATGGTCCTAAGCACTAGGTCTTCTTTAACCAGGTCCTTGTCCAAAGAAACATGTAGATAGTCTTCATGGGTTGGCTCGCCATTAAACGCTTCATTCCCAATATAAAAACCTGACATGTGCATTGGATGAACAGGCCAACACTTAAATTTGATTCATGGATTAACTACCTAACAGCAGAAAATGAGTAGGAAATATTACATTTGTTGTGAACTACAACGATGTTATCTTGCTTATAAATTCTTTACCACAAGTGGTGATTCATGAAATACAACTATTGAATAGCATTGGATGCAAAAAAACATCTTACTTGGCCACATATTACCTAGAACACACTTTACATATCATGTAAGGCAGGGGTGGGCAAATATTTTGGCTCGGGGGCCACATCAGGATTTTGAAATGAAATGGAGGGCCACATTTGTTTTTGTAATTTGTTAATCATAATTGATTTAGAGGCCAGAAAAGGGCAAAAGTTAAAACATACATTACATGTACAGTAGATCCCATATAAGGTGTAAATAGTTAAAATTCTGACTCAGATGTATAAGAATGGGCTGGTGAGTTGGTTTTTTAATTCCCCCCCAAATAATTGTATTACATTCCGGGGGCCGGATGGGACAGCCTCGCGGGCCGCAATTGGCCCTCGGGCCGTAGTTTGCCCACCCCTGATGTAAGCACTATGCTTCCTTCATGCACATTGCACTTTAACTTTAACTTAAGTAAATGTTTGCACGTTTTATATTTACTTTAATTACCTCATACTACTTACTGTGTTTTTCTGTCATGTACCACAGCACCAAAGAAAATTCCTTGTATGTGTAAATATACTTGGCAATAAAGTTTTTCTGATTCTGATGTCTCATTGCGTCTTCATAAGTCATTTTAGTAAAACTATTGTTTAGTACAAATATTGTTTATCACAAATACTGTTTAGCACAATTGTATTCATTATATATTATATTATATTTTGACTCATGGAAAAGATAGCTAGTCTTCTATCTTTAACCAATCCTGACATATGAATAGAAATGTAATGAGTGCGCTTTGACGCAAATGTTGTCAGCTAACAGATACGAATAAACATAGTCTGTGCACAACAACGAAGCGATACATTTTTTTTTTCTTTAAGATATTTCTTAATTCTGCAGACTTCAACTGACAATGTGTAATTCAGGGCGGGACATAACAATTTGTGGAATCCTGATTGGCTGAAACTAACCTTTTAGATTTGGCAGAACGTTTACTTTATTATGTGACCTGTGTTACACTTACCCTTGACAAAGTAAGCCCCATGGTCGAAGTCAGTGTAATTTCATTGTCACTCTATAAACAGTCCTGAAGCTAGCTAGCATTACTTGCAAACTTCAGATCTTCCAGCCATTTGCATGGTCTCATTCTGGAAAGCTTGTTTACGTTGGTTGCAACCGATGTACAGTGTGGCTAATTACCCTTCAGCCAGTGGGGCTAGGTTTTTTGCCACAAAAACGTAAATATTTCCTAAGCCTTGCAACGAAACCTTCAACAAAACAATAGCAATGCAATCAGAAACAAGACCCACATTTTGATACCTGTCATGTCTCTGTAGTGCAACCCATATTATACGCACATGGAAAAAGACGCACCAGCAGACTCACCAATGGTGGCGACTCATCTGAAGCTTCTGAGTCTCAGTAGAAGCTTCTGATTGTTAAGTGCCACCCAGGGTACACACCCATTGAAAAATATCTACATTCCCACTTTATTTATTCTTGACAAAGACATGCATTGTCCTGTTTGCACTGAGCTTCTTCCTCTGATCAATGGTTGCCCAGTGTCTCCAGGTTGGACTGGCGTGTAGATGTTTTGGTAAATGCAGTTCTCTGAGGCGGTTAGGAGAGGGAATCAACCTCTTTACAGAACACTTTTCAGGGGACAAGAGGTGACATCATTTTCTAAAAACATGAATAGTTTAATTTAGATCATCTGGATCTGCCTTATTCAGAGTTCCCAATAGGACAATAGCTTGTTTCTTCTCAGTTCCCAGGCCTGCCAATAATGCACTCCTGTTTTAATGCTTATAACAGAGGTGGGCAGGCCTTGGGGTCTGTCAGTCCCTGCTATGCTTGGGGAGCCTATAGGAGGGACCAAGTACCTCAGAGGTCTAACAGTGGGCTCAGCAAAAGAGTCCCAAGGTATCCAGCCAACATCCTATGGCTTTCTATAAACTTGACAAGCCAGCCTTCCAGCTGGCCATAACATTTATAGAGACTGAGGTTGCGCTTCCTATCGCCTTGAAAACAGATTGAAAATGGCAATGTAGTCTGTCAAAGAATCCATTCATTAGGAAAGAAGCAATCTGCCATCGGTATAGATATAACAACTGCAAATGTATTAACTACTTTGTATGTACTTTGTATGACATGTATGTACCTGTCATTGTATGTAAACTTACACACAAGTCTCAAACCTATCCATGTGATCAGGACTATTTCACCTTGAGTAAGCACTGAGAGATAATCAATAAACATCTGTAAAATATCAAACCCCACAAAGATCCATTTCAGCAGTCACCCATTTCCATAATCTCTATGTATAGATGGAATTGTAGCCATATGTAGTGGGTAACCAAATATCAATAAATCTGAGTGAAGAGCATGCCTTCCAGCTAAAGGAGTAGAAACGCATGATGCCCCAATTCAGTTAAATGGCCTTAGTAGATCTGTGGGGGACAGAAGACTAGGCTGCTCTTTCTTTAGCAGGCTGGCAACATAAGTGCATCTGAACTCCAATTCAACATGTTATGGATTTTCTAAGAAGCCAGTCGACTTGATTCAGTTTGGCTCCCCTTCAAATGTCAAAGAGCAATTTTAAAGTGGAAGGCTCTGAAAAAACATCCTGGTTTGTTTTAAAATGCTATGGCAGCCTGGCCCTACACTATGAAATCCCACGTTGTCATGCTACCGACTCTACACAACCGTCTTGGTTTACACTTTTAGTTACGTGTGCAGATCCTCAATAATGATTTTGTGTCAGGCAATTAACTATGAGTTAATTAAATACAGGACAAGAATGGACTATATAACATAAAATAAAAATGTTCAAATATCACACAGTATCAGCAAGACAAAAGGCTTATGCTAGAATAATGTGCAAAAAATGAAGAACTTGCCTTACAAATAACATCCATAACATCATAGATGCTGGATTTTAACTGTGCACTGATAAGAAGTCCAGAGGACACTGCATCCACAATTCCCAAATGTATTTTTCATTTTAATTTGTCAGTCTACTGGACAGTTTCCACTTCGCCTCTGTCCATCTTAAATGAGCTCGGGCTTAGATTAGGCAGCTGCGGTTCTGGATCTTGTTTACAGTTTCTTATTTGCCTGGTAGAGTTATAACTTGCATTTCAACAGACAATGGTTTTCAGAAGTGTTTCTGAGCCCATGCAGTGATTTCCACTAAATGTTCAGGTCTGTTTTTTGCAGTGCCGTCTGAGGGCCTGAAGATTACTGCCATTCCATACTGCCATTCCAAATTTCTTGGCCTTGTCTCTTGCATACAGAAATGTCTCCGGATTATGTGAATCTGTTAATGATATTATGTACTGCAGTGTTATGATGGCAACCTTCATTCTTAAATTGTTGCACTATTTGCATGCACAGTCTTTCACAGAGTGGGGAGCCCCTTCCCATCCTGACAGGCTCATCCTCTCTGGAATTATCTTTTAATACCCAGTCATGTTATAGAACTGTTGCTAATTGACCTAATTAGTTGTGTAATATTCCACAAGCTTTAGTCTTTTGCAATACACAACATTTCCATTCATTTTTTGCCTCTGTCCTAATTGTTTTGAAACATGTTGCTGGCATCAAATTCAAAGTGTGCATATATTTTACAAAAAACAATAAAACTACTCTGTTTCAACATTTTGTATGTTGTCTGTACTATTTCTATTAAATATAGCGTTTAACTAGTAGCACATCTTTGCAATTCATTCTTTATTTACATTTTACGCAGTGGCAGAACTTTTGGGGAAATGGGGTTCTAAAACAAATATACACCATAGTTGTTGTTAAACTAGGGGTTACAACCCCACCCTATTTGAAAATGTGTCTGCAAGAGCCCAGAGGACCTCATACACAATTATATCCTAATCTTAAATCATACATTTTCAACCTTACATCCTTCAGACTAAAGAATTATTGCAAATCATTTCAGATTTTTTTTTTGAGACTTTTATGGCTCCAATAACCAAAGTAAACATCTCTTTTTGAAATAATGTTCTGATATTTATATATAAAAATGGAGTGACAGGCCAACAAAGGTCAGGAATTCCTGTATTAGTACACCCTGACGGAAAGCAACACAAATATTGCTGTCATAGGCAAATTAATTTGATAAATCTACTCCACTTCCACATTATAATTCCCAGACAGTCTATTATGTACACATATATCAGGTCAGAACCCCCTTGGTCTCCACAAAGTTTGGTGGGCAGAGATTGTTTAAGAAGGCTTTACCACAGAGATGTTGGTCCATGCTGATCCTATGGCTTTACAGAGTAACTGCAGGGTAAATATCATGCACATTCCTTTTTATCCCCCCAAAAATGTATTGTGTTGCAACTCAAGTAAACCAAACATTCTGTCATATCCCGGGAACCATTGAAAAATGACATGCTTTGAGACTTGGTGCATAATCCCACTGGAAGTATCCAAGTGACAAATGATAACTGGAGCCATGAAGGGATGACCTGGGGTCTGCATCAATGTTGTGTTGTGCTGTAGCAGCTGGACATTGTTCAGGTGAATGAAGGGACCCAGGGTTCGCCAGGAAATCATTCAGCAGCAGGTACCATAGGCACCATGCAGGATGGATCTGTGTACTCATGCTACATACAGTGGGGCAAAAAGGTATTTAGTCTGCCACCAATTGTGCAAGTTCCCCCACTGAAAAAGATGAGAGAGGCCTGTAATTTTCATCACAGGTACACTTCAACTATGACAGACAAAATGAGAAAAAAAATCCAGAAAATCACATTGTAGGATTTCTAATGAATTTATTTGCAAGTTATGGTGGAAAATAAGTATTTGGTCACCAACAAACAAGCAAGGTTTCTGTCTCTCACAGACCTGTAACTTCTCCTTTAAGAGGCTTCTCTGTCCTCCACTCATTACCTGTATTAATGGCACCTGTTTGAATTTGTTATCAGTATAAAAGACACCTGTCCACAACCTCAAACAGTCACACACCAAACTCCACTATGGCCAAGACCAAAGAGCTGTCAAAGGACACCAGAAACAGAATTGTAGACCTGCACCAGGCTGGGAAGACTGAATCTGCAATAGGTAAGAAGCTTGGTGTGAAGAAATCAACTGTGGGAGCAATTATTAGGAAATGGAAGACATTTGGGCTCCACGCAAGATCTCACCCCGTGGGGTCAAAATGATCACAAGAACGGTGAGCAAAAATCCCAGAACCACACGGGGAGGACCTAGTGAATGACCTGCAGAGAGCTGGGACCAAAGTAACAAAGCCTACCATCAGTAACACACTACGCCGCCAGGGACTCAAATTCTGCAGTGCCAGACGTATCCCACTGCTGAAGCCAGTACATGTCCAGGCCCGTCTGAAGTTCCCTAGAGAGCATTTGGATGATCCAGAAGAAGATTGGTAGAATGTCATATGGCCAGATGAAACCAAAATAGAACTTTTTGGTAAAAACTCAACTCGTCGTGTTTGGAGGACTAAGAATGCTGAGTTGCATCCAAAGAACACCATACCTACTGGGAAGCATGGGGGTGGAAACATCATGCTTTGGGGCTGTTTTTCTGCAAAGGGACCAGGACGACTGATCTGTGTAAAGGACAGAATGAATGGGGCCATGTATCGTGAGATTTTGAGTGAAAACCTCCTTCCATCAGCTAGGGCATTGAAGATGAAACATGGCAGGGTCTTTCAGCATGACAATGATCCCAAACACACCGCCCGGGCAACGAAGGAGTGGCTTCGTAAGAAGCATTTCAGGGTCCTGGAGTGGCCTAGCCAGTCTCCAGATCTCAACCCCATAGAAACTCTTTGGAGGGAGTTGAAAGTCTGTGTTGCCCAGCAACAACCCCAAAACATCACTGCTCTAGAGGAGATCTGCATGGAGGAATAAGACAAAATACCAGCAACAGTGTGTGACAACCTTGTGAATACTAACAGAAAATGTTTGACCTCTGTCATTGCCAACAAAGGGTATACAACAAAGTATTGAAAAAACTTTTGTTATTGACCAAATACTTATTTTCCACCATAATTTGCAATTAAATTCATTAAAAATCCTACAATGTGATTTTCTGGATTTTATTTTCTCATTTTGTCTGTCAGTTGAAGTGTACATATGATGAAAATAACAAGCCTCTAATCTTTTTCAGTGGGAGAACTTGCACAATTTCTGTCTGACTAAATACGTTTTTGCCCCACTGTACACAAAGTACTGAATCTGCCAGCAGCATCACATAACTGGGGTTATACAAACCAGGGATTGTTTAGTCAATCCTTTTGGAAATACCGTAATGGGTATTACAATGTAGTGCTGCAACCACAGAGCTATTGTTTTTGGTAAAAACAACAACAGAGGTTTGGGATACACTGTTAATGACAAATTAGTGTTTAATGGTCTTGACCATTGGCTGCTGGGTTGCATTCATGTTTTCTGAAATATATGTATATATTTTTATTTAAGACATGAAGTCTACACATAAATACAGCAGCAACTATTGTAATACTTTAATTTGGAAATGCTCACTGCGTACAGAAAATATATATGCATGATATATCAAGTACATCTTTACCAGTGCAGACGGTGATATCGTGGCTCAGATTTGAGATAAGAATCTGGTTCAGGTAAATTTCCTTCTCTCTGAGCCCAGGCTCGGGGCCTCATGTGGGTGCAGAGACCAAGCCTGCAGGGCCTTGGCCCAGGGAGTGTCCAGCCACATTGCACTCCAGGGGTTTGAAGCCGAGCTCCTCCACTGGGATTCCAAATGTTTGCAGCTTGGCCTCATAGGTCCTCAAAAGATCATTATGGGCCTGCCAATCAGACATATACATTAGACCTTATTTCAGAGAGTTACAGCTGCATTATCTTGATAGACAGCTACAAATCACTATGCTCATATACAGTGCTCCAAATAATTAAGGGAAAACTTAATCATCACCATAAAAAACCATATAAGCTTCAGGGATATCAATCCATCTATTTAGGAAGCATAAGCAATTGTGAATCCTCCGTTTTGGTGCAAATGAGGTAGCATGAGGTGGTACCTGCAGCCCATTCAGGTTGCTCAGGTAGTCCAGATCCACAACGTACAGTCTTAAGAGCTTGAAGGAAATACCAGGAGATGGGCCATTACACGAAGGAGAGCTGGACAAGGCCATAAAAAGACATCAATGCAGCAATAGGATCTGTATCTGCTTGTTTGTGCTCGGAGGAACAGGAGAACTGCCAGAGCCCTACAAAATGACCTTCAGCGGGCAACCGGTGTGCATGTTCCAGACCAAACTGTCAACTCGACAGAGGGTGCAATGAGGGCCCAACGTCCTCTAGTGGGACCTGTGCTCACAGCTCAGCACCGTGCAGCTCCATTGGCTTTCCCCAGAGAACACCAGAACTGGCAGGTCCACCATGTGGCCTGGTTCTCATCACAGATTAGAGCAGGTTTTTCTCTGAGAACATGTGACAAACGTGAAAGGGTCTAGAGAGACGTTGTGGTGAACATTATGCTGCCTGCTACATCATCCAGCATGACCCGTTTGGCAATGGGTCACTGATGGTCTGAGTAGGCATATCCTTGAAGGGTCCAACAGACCTAACCAACGGTACCCTGACTGCTGTTAGGTATCCCCAGACCCATTGTCAGACTTTACGCTGGAACAGTGAGCCCTGGGTTCCTCCTGGTGCAGAACACTGCCCGTCCTCTTGTTGCCAGAGTATGTAGGCAGTTCCTAGATGACAAAGGCAATAATGCCATGCATAAATCCAAAAACAGAACCTCTGGGATGTTATCAGTGCATCCAATAGCACCAGGTGGCGCCACAGACGGTCCAGGAGCTCACGGATCCCCCATGACTCTACACCCCGTCTCATCAGCAGCATACCCAGGCATTGCCATACACACTACCGAGTCACGTTAGAAATTGTCATGATGAAATGAATGCAAATCGTAACAGTCTCTGATATCAACTGTTCAACCTGATTCCACTGATTTCAACCTAGATTTTCACTGGAGTTGGTGATTTTGGTTTCCACTGAACATTGTTGCGTAATTTTGTTCTCAACGAATTACACAATGTACAGTAAAGATTTGTATCTTTAAAATATTTAGTTCATTGAGACCTGATATGTGATTCAAGTATTCCCTTATTTCTTTTTGCAGTGTATATGAAACAGTTATTCTATTACAGTTAGTTGAAATACATTTACAATTCTTTTGATGTACAAATATAAAAATTGTTCTGACCCAAAAGGCAACGTTTTCAGCTAATTCTCCCACCTTACAAACCCGTGCCAAGTCATACTGCAGGTCTTTGATAGCAATGTTTTTGGAGTCCAAAACTTCCTGAAAGATATAAAACAAAAAGTATTGATTCATTTTTCAACTGCAGATGTGTAATAAGCAAAGTGCCACTTCATGTATTTGAAGCAACTTAATTATCAGGTTCACCAGGTCACTAGAATAGAACAGCAAACATATAATGAAGGCCCATCCTTCAGTTAAAACCTATTTTCTGAAACGGTTAAACAACTTTACCCAGTTTTCATCAGAAAGAAGTGAGTTCTTCTTAACTGGCTAGCTGTTCTTCTTAACTGGTCATAATCGCAAACCTCTATTGTATAAATGTTGAGTCATTCAAATGGATTCCCATATTGTTTAAACCCCGTAAAAACTACTGAGAAAACAGAATTTTGAATCTGGGGGGGAAAAAGGAACCAACCACCTTTAGAGTAGTTTATCAACCCCTATTTGAACAAGTATATTCACAGACATGCATGTTCAGTACTTTACATTATACACCAGGGACCCAGGGAAAGAGGGCCGGGAGAGAAAATTGTGCCCAATTGGAAGCACAAAAAAGCAACGTTTCATTTCTTTTTTTAAATTAGTTCTGGAAAGGTTGGATACCTCTATAATACATTGTGGCTCAAAATACTACATGTCAGTGTCTGATAATAGCTACCAGGGAATTGCTGACCTATCTAGCAACAGCCACAAAAAACAATCTCAGAGGAAATAGGATTTACCCATCCACATAACATCGTCCCACTTGTGATCTAGAATACAGGTTTTTAGCTGGCTAAAAATAGACCAGCTAGCTAGGTTGTTACAGATTTATGATCATTACTACCCTAATTATGTTTAGTTCAGATACAAGATAAGTAAATTGATTCTTATTCAGAGAGACAAAAAGAAGACAGAAGTTAATTCTAAATCACCATTGGCTTTTAGGTAAGGCTAATTAATCAGCAAGAACATTTCAGACAGATTAATATATAATAATAAAAAAAAGAATTTGAACATCCTCCACAGTGTTCCATTGTCAGACATATCATCTGATTCCCAAGCTGTTCTGCCTCTCATCACACTTCTTGCTCACCCAGGTAGTGTTTGACAGCACATGCAGGTAGGAGAGCACATTTCTTAGCCAGCAATTGATCCTGCAGGTTTGCAACCTACAATCAGGAGTCACTACACAGAGAATAGGGTAAGTCAGCAGAGAGAGCAGCGTACCTCCAGTTTGCCTGTAACCACGCTGAGGGCTGTCGGGTCCAGGTTGGAAGCAGACAGAATCTCGTTGAGCTGGGCCTCCTTCTTCTCCAGGGTGTCAGTTAAAGCCCCCAGTTTCCTCTCCAGTAGAAGATTCTTAAACCCACTCTTCTGCTGAACCTCCAGGATGGCCTGGGTAAACTTCTTATACAGTTCATCTCGCTCCACTTGGACCTGCACCACACAGACAAATGGTTGTGTACAGCTCTGTTCAAAAATATGGACCAGTTTACAACTAATGAACTTGAAACAATTTGATTCAATTAAATAAAGAATCTTTGGTTAGAGAATGCATTAAAAGGTATTTTAAGAGTATTCATTGTGCCGATGCAAAGTGCCTTGTGACTATGAATCCATTAGATTAAAACCTAATAAACTCATTGTGTAGTTTGATTTGGTTGTGGTAACCAGAAAATCTGTTAAATGAGCCACCTTCGAACCCCTCTTTACATCACATCACAGGCCACAAAATGGTTAGTTTATGTAATAAGGGACACAGATTCCAGTGAATATGCTTTATCAGTTACTAACCCTGGCTAGTCTGCACAATGTTCATTATATTTTCTTAGCATTTCTATCGTGACTGCAGATTACTGATTATGAGGAAAAAATATGATGTGATTAAATTTGTGTACCAGCTATGTTCACACGTATATGCAACTGCAGCTTCTCACCTTACTAAACCTCTGTTCCAGCACTTCGTGTTCCCACACCAGGTCTTTCATTTCCTTATCTGCAACCTTCAAACGTGCTTTGGCCCCCTGTCAAAACAGCCAGACATCACAACTCAAGTACACCAATGCATTTGTACTCTCAGACACAAACCATATGGATAATTATTGATATTAACTACTAATTATTGAGTTTGGGTGTATCTGCCACATCTTTAATATCACATTTTCATAAACTCAAGCATAGCTACAAATGCTCTGTAGACAAACATTGGCAGTACACTGAATGAGTGACACTGAAGTGCACAGTGACTTTAAACATGGCACTGTCATAATTTGTGACATGTCAGTGTGTGAGATTTCTGCCCAACTAGATCTGCCCGGTCAACTGTAGGGGCCATACTTGTGAAGTGGAAGTGTCTAGGAGCCACAACTGCCGGGCCAGGAAGTGGTAGACAACACAAACTCCCAGAGCGGGGCCAATGCTGGAGCACGTAAAAATTGCCAACTATTTGTTCCAAACTACCTCTGAAAGCATATCAGCACAAGAACTCTGCATGGAGGGTTTCCAAGCCCAAGCATCTGTACACAAGCTTCACATCAACAGTTGCAATGCCAAGCGTTGGCTGCAGTGGGGTCAAGCATGCCGCCACGGGACTTAGGAGCAGTGGAAACGTGCTTTCTGGAGCGATGAATCTCTCTTCACCATCTGTCAGTCTGAGAGACAATCTGTGTGGCGAATGCCAGGAAAATACATAGTGCCAACGGTAAAGTGTGGTGGAGGAGGGATAATGGTTGTTTTGTAGGATTTGGGTTAGGCCCCTTAGTTTGGAAAAGGCCATTTCCTGTTTCAGCATGACTGTGCCTCTGTGCACAAAGCGGGGTCCATAAAGACCTGGGTCAAGGAGGTTGGTGTGGAGGAACTCAAGTGTTGCTTTGGCCTTGTGCTTGGCATCATTGTCCTGCTGAAAAGAGAATTGCCTCCCAAGCTTAAGTTTGCAATCGCTGAAGCAGTTTTTCTTGCAGACTTTCCTTGCATTTTGCTCCATCCATTTTTCCTTCAACAGGGACGCCCAGTCAAACTATTTCGCCCGGTAGATGAGCTCTGTAGTCTACTGTTGGATGATCAGTAATGTTCATTAGCATACAAACTGATGTGGTTTTATTTTGACCCCATCCACTGCCTGAAACCTAAATAATTTGTATGTTCCAGGGATGTCACCTGACATGTATGCTCTGCTGCCCTTTACACTACTCGCAACATATGCTGTGGAAATGATGCACCAGTCAGCTCTTCTCATGCACATTTCTGTGACATCAATGAGCTGTGTTAATATTAGGCTCTGCACTCTTAGCCATATTAATTAAAAGGTTGATGGCAGTATAAATAAAATGAACAATGTAAGCACATGCTAAGTTGTTTAGGACAGTTACACAATCAAACGCCCAAATAGCCAAATTGTTTTCTTAGCTTATAATATAATAAGAATAGTGAAAATGTCATGAACAACCCTAATGCAGTACATAGTATGTAAAGATGAACAGCCCTAATGCAGTACATAGTATGTAAAGATGAATAGCCCTAATGCAGTACATAGTATGTAAAGATGAACAGCCCTAATACAGTACATAGTATGTAAAGATGAACAGTCCTAATGCAGTACATAGTATGTAAAGATAAATAGCCCTAATGCAGTACATAGTATGTAAAGATGAACAGCCCTAATACAGTACATAGTATGTAAAGATGAACAGTCCTAATGCAGTACATAGTATGTAAAGATGAATAGCCCTAATGCAGTACATAGTATGTAAAGATGAACAGCCCTAATACAGTACATAGTATGTAAAGATGAACAGTCCTAATGCAGTACATAGTATGTAAAGTGGGTCAACCAACCGCCAATGAAGCCTTGTCCTTTGAATAGTTGGCCAGTTGTTTCTGCAGCTCAGCAACCTCTTCCTTGGCCTTCTGCAGGGGCTCTGTAAGGCGCTTGTTCTGCAGTAGTACCTTAGCCATCTCTTTCTCCAGACGTTCCTCTTTCTTCTTAAAATCCTCCACTTGTTCCTGATACAAACAACATTTAAAATCTCTTTTCCAAGATGAACCTGGCACAAATAGCAGCAAGCAGTTCACAAACATTAAAACATGATTAAAATATTCAAAAAATAATTTAAACATAAATCACAAATTGTTTATTACGTCAGTTTGAACCCAGACCTTTCTCTGACCCGTTAAAACTGAAAATGGTTAACATCATTAGATTGTTAGCTTGGTTTGATTGTAACTGTCCCCAAGCTGTGAGTTTATGCTTTTACCAGGCCACGATATGCTACAGGCGTGTAGAAATTTGGAGATATAGCCTCACCATATTATGTTTTATACCGTATGTTAAAGAATTCCAAATCCTCTGTCAGTTGAAGGGGCTTAAATACATTGTTTGGTTGACCCAAATTATTTTGATACTGCTAACCTTAAGAGTGTTGATGACGGTAAGACTGTTGAGAGTGATGTCATTGTAGTAGTTTTTAATGTCACTGAAGGCCTTCTCGTGGTTCTTCATTAGTATGTTGATCTGGCTGTTTTTCCTTTCCTCAACCTCATGGATCTCTGTCTTCCTCCTCAGGTCTTGCTCTTGACGTAGCATCTGCATCTTCTTCTCATACTTGGCCTCAAATTCTACAGGTCAGTCCAATGAAGATGGTAAGAGGCAATGCTTCATGTTTTGGGTACATGCACATAAATCACTACAGCTTAAAGGCGAAAGGAACAGTTATGATCACCTCTAACTTGTCTCTCAAAGTCATTTATCATTTTGGTTATTTCCTCATCATGTTTCTGTTGCAATAAAAACAGAAATAGTTCAACACAAAATCACAATAGACAATAGAGTAGTAAGCAACTTTGATAAGATGGTAGAATACTGATTTGGATGCTAAAAAGATATTGACAGAAAAAGGCCAGACCACACACACCAGTTTGAGGCCCTTAATAAGGTTTTCATTGGCAAGCTCCTGCTCCTTGAGGTCAACCTTGAGGGAACGCATGCCCTTGCGGAGATCTTTATCCAATTCAACATGCTCGTTCTGCATTAGTTTGTTAGAGACAACACCTTCTGCCTTCAGCTCTGAAATGCTGTTCTGGTGCTCGTACAGCAGATGCTTCACCTTCTGCTTGTACACCTGAGGGACAAAACAGTAACTGTAAGGATCCTGATAATTTATAACGCATTCTAATTACTGTGTGTGGTATACCTTGATCTCCACTTGGTGGCGCTCTTCTGCCTCTTCCATTTCCCTGTCTCTGTTCCTAAGATCAGCCTTCTTCTCCTCCAGTTGTCTCTTGGTGATCTCCCAGAAAGTATGGATCTTGTCCCTCTCCAGCTGAAAGTAGTTCCTTTCCTCCCTCTCCCTGTCCAGCTCCTCCCGCAGCCGCACAATGTGCTCTTCCAGCTGACACAGAAAATATTATCATGTAACATTAAGATCTGCTACCAGAGATTGATCTGTTAGAGTTGTATTTGCATGTTTAACATTTTCATTTAATGTATCCTAGATGTTAACTGTTCTTATCCAAGTAGTTTGTCAAATGTGTGGAGCAGCACCTCACATTGCTTAAAGGGGCAACATTTAGATATTTACTGTACAATGTTACTAGCATTAAAATAAACAAACATGACAATTTCCTGTGATTGTCGTAGATTAATGTTTACATTATCTACTCGCAGTAGACACTGGCAGCACTATCCTCCCAACCCAACACCATCCTAGACTGCTAGTACTATACCAACCAGTCTCGTTCGGTAAGGGAAGACGAGAAGTCGTGTAATTGTTTAGAGGCAGGATTCTACACTTTAAAAAGTAATCTAAAGTTAACGTTATAGTTTGACGAAGGAACACCTAACGTGGACTTACAAGTTACCTGTTCCTTTGACATCTCCTCTGTGGAAAGTCCATCAACTACCGTGGGTGTCTTCCCTTTGGCCGACTTAGCTGCAGCCTTCTTTTTGGGTGGCTGTAATACAACAAAATAACCAATCAAACATAGAGCTAACTAGCTACGAGACAGACATTACAATTATAAATCTACACTACAACTAGCTAATGTGTCCCTATTATTGGCCTTTTCTAGCGGTTGGAGGACTAAGGTCACTACGAAAATGCACTGGGAAAAAAACGTTACGTGTTACTTTGAAGTATATTCTTTCAACTCGTCCACCATCATTGTTTATGGAGATGTATGGATGTAAAATACTTTTTATTTTATTTTACCAGATCAGGAAAATCAATGTGTTCAGATGTAACGACTTTTACTTCACCATAAGGCATGAAATGTTTCAAAAACGTTCTAGTAAACACTAGAGAGAAGACTGATCTGACATTTGTAATACTAATAAAAAAGTAAATAAAACGTTATTGAACAAAATGTTAAGGTGGCCGATAATAGGGGTTCGACGCTAACCAACTAGCTGAACAAAATAATAGTTCCACTGACATTTCAGAAAAGCTAGTTACCATTTGTATGTCACTAATAAAAACTAAACAATGACAAATTGAGAAATGATTACTCGATACAAGAATATATATTTAAAAAATGCTGTTGGCAATGCTGATATTAGGGGGTACCACCTCACAGGGAAACCACGAATCAGACTAAAGTACACGTCTGGCTTTTAAAATCTGTTAGATATATATTATTAAAAATACAACACGGATCATTAACGTTACCATTCTGAAATACTGCCACCCGTTACAGATACAAAAAAGGACAAACTTTGAAAAGAGCTAAGGACTTAGCAATCCATACATAGCCAGCTGGCTAGCAAAAAAGATCCAACTGCAATACTACCAACGCCAACAACGCATCGTCATGGTAACGTTGCATGCAATCTCGCGATAGTGTAATATTTAAAACAATATATTTAGTTGTCGTTTCATTTATTGGAACAGTTGCGTGAAAACTGTGCTAATGTGCGTCTCTTTGTAATCCTGGGAGTAGGGGCTAATTATATCTTCCAGTAGACCCTACAGTGCAGCCTACATAAGCAAAGTGGAATACAAATGCACCACATTTTAGAGTTAATAATGGATAGTCGTGCCAAATTATATGACACTGCATTTGTTTAATTCTGATTTGTTGACTTGACTCAGACAGTGCATTCGGAAATGTATTTAGATCCCCCACTGTTTTCAGATTTTGTTATGTTCCAGCCTTCATTCAATTATATGATTTACATTAATTTGTCTTCTCAACAATCTACTAATCAACTGTTTTTTGAAATCACGTTGACATTAGTATTGAGACCCTTTCCTATATAATTCTAAACTGCACTCAAGTGCATCCTGTTTCCTATGATAATATTTTGAGATGTTTCTCCAACTTGACTGGAGTCCACCTGTGGGTAATTAAATAGTATCAAGGCACAGATCTGACGAGGGGTACCAAAAAAGTAAGTTGATGAAGTTTGTTTCTGGACAACTTCATATCTTGGATTTTGAGGGTCAGAACACTGGAACACACCATAACTAAACAGAACTTAATATTTTCCTTATCTTCTGTGTTTATTATTTAAAACAAGCTTGCAGCCAATAGTCCATACCGACATACAAAAGGTATGCAAATAAAGGATTGCAAAGAAAAATAAGAAACAAAATCATATATATGCAACCCCTCCTACCGTTCCTCCTTTTCATGCCTCAAACATATTCTATGATATTCTACTAAGCTATGATGTTGGGTGCTTCATCACTTCTAGGCAGGTGGGCCTCTGAGAAACTCGCAAATGTGAACCTTACCTAACTCCAACACTGTCTGTATTGCTCCATTCCCACACTGCTTGTCAGCTATCATGTGCTGTCCTAGCTTGCCACTCCTCTACCCTCTATTCTATTAACTTCCCACTAATGTACACATAAATGCAGTGTGTGCAGTTAAACCTTTAATAACTCCTGCGTAAACGCCTTGTACAAGGTGCGTAGCGTGGTGCCTGGCAGGTACTGGAGTTGAGGCAGTCAAAAGCTCTCCAGGGAGGACATGGTCCCAGATGGGGAGGCCAAGAGAGTTTGTAGGAGATCCTCATGTTTAGCAAGGGTGGTTCCCTGCTGATTGATGGCCTTGTGAGCGGAATCTGTGTCGACTGGTTTTATGGTTTTCAATCTGTCATGAGGAACCGGACTTTAAGGTAGAGTGACCAGATGGAAGCCGCTCCTTTGTAAAAGGCACATGACAGCCAGTTTGGAGTTGCCAAAAGGCACCACTGAGACAATGAAAAACAAGATTTTCTGATTTGATAAACCCAATATCGAAATTTGGCCTGTATGCTAAGCGTCAGATCTGGAAGAAAACAGGCACTGGTCATCATCTGGCTAATAACATTGTTACGGTGAAGCCTGGCGGTGGTAGCATAATCCGATGGGGAGGTTTTTCGGCTGCAAGGACTGTGAGTCTTGTCAGGATTGAGGCACAGATAAACGGATCAAAGTACTGAGAGATCTTTGATGAAAACCTGCTCCAGAGGACTCAGGGCTACAGACGGTTTACCTTTCAACAGGACAACAACATTATGCACAGAGCCAAGACAACGTACAAGTGGGGACAGAGCCTGGGCATGAACCTGATCTAATATAGATAAACCTGAAAATTTTAACACTTACATACGTGTGTCATGCTTTAAAATAGAACATTTTGTATTTCAATATACATGAATGCATTAAACATTTCTGAATAAACAACTTGTTAGTTGTTTTAGTGTTTATACATCCGATGCAGACATTTGAGATTAAGTATTAATTTCCTATTGGGGATTCTATTGCATTAGCCTACTTTTATTTGATTCTAATTGACAGAATACTTTATAAGCAGTAGTCAATAATTTAACTTAATTTGTGTTCAGTCAGGTTTCTTCTATATACACAAAACATATACAGACATATCACGTATGACTTTGGAGAATTTAGGCTTTCACACGTAAAGCTACATAACAGCCACATTTCCACAATTCCGAGTATTTCAAGAGTCTGCTAAAATGACCGTAGTAAAACACAGGAGGTGATGTCTATGTGCGCCGCCCAGTGCAAACTCCTGGGTTAAGCCGCGAGCGCTATTCTAACCCTGGTCACCCAATGATACAGCTAACTGCATGAGGTTTATTTCTTCTAAAGGCTAGGATGAATTTGTAAATTAGAATGTCTGTTTTATTAAGGTGGACCGTGAATTGCATTCAAGTAATAAGTTGGTCACGAAATGAATACGTTTATCAAACGTTCAGGCATTCTGTTGAAGTCACTAAGTGTATATCAGCATTTTAGTCAAAAGTTGTCAAGAGCACATCTTTTGATCGTATTAAAATATTTTACGTTTCTTTTGGGTGGGGGTGTCATGAGATTTCAATATTTGCCCACTAGAGGGCCATCTCAGCTTAAACATGTCACAAACTACTGCAAATCTCTCTTTTTCATAACCTTTTACTATTCCTTTTAGGAAACCATTAAGTTGACATAGATCTATTAAGCCCTTATCTATGGGTTTCACATGCCTGTGAATAAAGCTATTAAGCAGTTGGTCAAATATACTTTAAAATGCAGGGATGTGGATTAGAAATACAGTCAGTATCTGGTATGATCCCCTTTTGCCTCATGCATTCCAACACATCTCCACCGAGTTGATTACTCCCAACACATCTCCACCGAGTTGATTGCTCCCAACACATCTCCACCGAGTTGATTGCTCCCAACACATCTCCACCGAGTTGATTGCTCCCAACACATCTCCACCGAGTTGATTACTCTCTAAACAGCTCCACCGAGTTGATTGCTCCCAACACATCTCCACCGAGTTGATTACTCCCAACACATCTACACCTCCTAAATTACTTTGCTAAGCTTCTTGATATTGGTGACAACTGGAGTGTGCTGCTGTACATGTGGATCCAGAGCAGCACAAAGAAGGTCAATTGGTGATGTTTCTGATGAGTATCAGGCATTGTTAAAACGTGAAAATGTATTTGTTGTTTGTAACTTAACAATTACATTTAAGAGTAAACACATTTTTCCAAACACAAGTTGTGTAATGATATGCTGTTTAATAATCAGCTCCTTGATATTCCTCACCTTTCAGGTGGATGGATTCTTTTGGCAAAGGAGATGCTCACGTACAAGCATATGAACACATTTGTGCACACAATTAGAGAAATAACGTTTTCTTGTTTTTTGAACATTTCTGGGATATTTCGTTTCAGCTCATGAAACATGAGACCAACACTTAATGTTACGTTTATTTATTGTTTATGGTGTTATAACGTATCCTATATTATGTTACGAATTTGGACTTGACTTTTCCTGTTCTGATTCGTTCATGAATTCTACAAAACCAAACCGTTTCAGTTTGCTATTAACAGAAGCAATCCCATCGTCTCCAAAACATGTTAATCAATCGGCAGGTTTCCCTTGATCTAAAAACTTTAGCAGTCACAAAACTAATAATTTGCAGATAATTCAAGACACTCGATAGAAAGGTGTTTTATCGCTTACAACAATGGACTTATTTAACCTATCGATTATTGTTGCCAGCCACAGAAAATTGCTTTATTTAACATTAAAGAAAAATGTAGAGAATATGGCAACTGTTCAGAAAACATATCATTATTGTTAAACTGTTCTTGGACATATTTTAAACATTGAGAATTAGGAGGTTCGCACGCATACACACTTCAAATCTGTCATCCCTCGATCTCATCCATCTAATTTCACTTTTTCCAATGCTCCACAAACACCACTCCGCAATTCCATTTTGGCAGTCTGCCAGCGTTCCCTGCTCTCCCACTTTCTATCCCCTCTTATTCTCCCTCCCTCTCTCTAGATCTCTCTGTATTCTGCATTTGCCGAGTTTGTTCACAATGTGCTTACAGAACAGAACAAAGTGGCTCTGCGTTTTGCTGTGATCTCGCACGGTCCTCATTTCAGTCCCTCCCACTCTCTCTGAGGCAGGCAGCGCACCAGAGCAGCACGTATTGTATTGAGCGGGCTAGTGTCTGAGATTGATTTGAGCAGGGATGAGTACCCGGTAATAAGGAAAAGAACCGTAGAGGTAAAAAGGACCAAATCACTAGACGGATGCTGTGGAGAGAACGATCCGACTCAAATCTACATCTTCTTCCCTCCAGCTCTCTCGGTGTCACTCTCGCCACTTCCATGCTCCTGTGGTAGATCGCACAGAACTATCGGCTCAGCTGCATGGAGGCCCAAGGAGGGGCATGTAGCCCAGGTAGGTGCATATTTGCGTTCTTTAAAAAACGCAGTTCTTCACTGTTGGCATAGATTCCATTCATCATAGACCTGCATCTGTTACTGCAGCTGTCTAGGCTTGTAGTCTATTAGCCCAGACTACCCTTATCCATGCTTTTCCACACTGACTTTGTGTTCTTCTATGGAGTTTTGTTGGCGGTTGGCAATCATTTGTTGTCTACTCCATATTAGTTTATCATACCAGCCTTTATAATTGTCACGTTCATCATTTTGCGAGTCCGAGATGGTTTTTTGAGCATATGAACTCTTTTTTTACCAAGGTGCCTGTACCGTAGAGTGTTTCGTTAGCTCAGCCATTAACAGCTTTGTCTACAAGGTTAATGCATATTATAGCCTGGTTCACTCTCATTTCAGGGGGATATGTTCCTTTGTTATCTACCAGCAGAATGGACTGCAAATTACACTGTATACTGTGTGTGCTGTACTGTATCCAACATTCATAAAATAGGGTTTTTACAGGTCTGAATTGGAGGGTAGATATGGTTAATGACCATACTATTTTTATACAGTAAATGTATACTAGATATGTATTGAATGTGAATGACATGGTTAGGAAAGAAATATAAGCACATGTTTAAGCTTCTGATATAGATTATGTTGTTATGTACACAATTGTTGCTGATGTTGAATTAAGTCATATCTCTATGTAGTTGACCCGTTGATAAACAAGATAACATAACATAAAGTCTATTAGAGTTTCATAATACTGGTGAAACATGTATTAAAGTCATCTGTTGAGTAGATCGTTCTGTTTTAAAGGGAAATTACAGTCTGGTGGAAGATAGTGACCACCAAATTTTTTCTGCCTTTTAACAGTTTGATTAAACTATGAGGGTGGATTCAGGCTGTGTGTGAGTATATTCCTGTGTGTTTAAAACACTCTAGGGGGACCTGATTAACATGATTGCTTGAAGCAGTGTAACCCAAAACCTTAAATAGCTTCCTTTCAAACAACACATTTCTTTCACTGTTGGTGTTAACCTGTGTCATTTAACAGACAGTTCCGCATATGACACATCTACATACATTGCTCTACCACTAGGTTTTTACAGTATGGCACATCTACACACATTGCTCTACCACTAGGCATTTACAATATGAAACATCTACACACATTGCTCTAACACTAGGCATTTATAATATGAAACATCTACACACATTGCTCTACCACTAGGTCTTAACATTATGACACATCTACACACATTGCTCTACCACTAGGTTTTAACAGTATGACACATCTACACACATTGATCTACCACTAGGTCTTAACAGTATGACACATCTACACACATTGCTCTACCACTAGGTCTTAACAGTATGACACATCTACACACATTGCTCTACCACTAGGTCTTAACAGTATGACACCTCTGCCCACATTGCTCTCCCACTAGGTCTAAACAGTATGAATCATCTATACACAGTGTTCTACCACCTGGTCTGGTACAGTATTCTGGATGAGTTGCAAGAGTTTGGTGGCACATGCCTGAAGACCTACAAACAGTGAGTTTTAGTAGTCCAGATGTGAGATTACAAGTGCCTGTTTTAGTACCTGTGCCACTCTCTGGAAGTCAAGTTGTACTCTATAAAGGTTTGAACCTACAGTTGTGAGTCACTATGTGTAGAGAACGGCAGGGTTCTCTACAGGGTTCTCTACAGGGTTCTCTACAGGGTTCTCTACAGGGTTCTCTAGGTCCTGTTGTCTAGGGTCATGCCAAGGGTCTCGGCACTCTGGGCGATGAAAAGCTTGGTGTTGTTGTCCGGTATGGAGAGATCTTGGAGTGGAAGCATTCTCTCGGATAAAGGGCAGCTCCATCTGTTCAAGGGTGAACTTGAGGTGGTGGGTCAAAAAACATATCTGCCAAGCATGCAGAGTTGCGTGTTGTCACCTGGGTGTCAGAAGGAGGAAAGGAGAAAAATACTTCATAGAACGAGAATCAAGCTTTGGCGAGCACCAGTTTGGGGGACCCTGATCCTCTTCACATCAGCCTGTAGGAGCAGCCTGCCAGGGAGGATGCTATACAAGAGCAGGCCGAGGCTGAGATGAACAGCCTACAAAGAGTGGAGAGATCTTATGACCCACATTGTCATAGGCAGAGAACAGATAAGAGGCAGCTTGGATAGTGTGAAGAGTCAAGTGTTCTCAGTTGTGTGGTCTGTCTTGAAGCCTGACTGGTTACAGAAGGGTTGGTGAGTGATATAACGCTCAAGTCTTTTAGAAACGCAGGACAAAATGGTTCGGGCAGTAGTTTTGCTCTCTAGCTGACCATTCTAAACTGTTTTAGAAGAGATACCTGAAACATTAGCTCTCTTGAGTGTTTCTTTCGATCCTCTTGTAATATGCAAAGTGTTTCCATAAATATTGCCATCCTCCTCAGCTGTCTCCTGTCTTCTGTATACTCTCTGATGCTGCCCACAAACCAAGTTCAAAAGGATGGGCAAACAATTGCTCTACAAACAACAACAGCAAGTCTCTATCTTTCCCCACAGCAACAGTTTCCATGTCAAATCGTGACATTGGTCATTCAATTTTATGTAAAAGTTTTTACTGTGAATTAAACCATGCCCTTGTAAACTCAGTGCAATGGACCCATAATGCTAGAGCGTCTCTTAACGGAACAGATTGTCATTTTGAACTGTACTGGTTGGCACACAAAATAAAGGAAGCAATTCAGTTTGTTACATGCCATTAATTACACAAAAATAAGTGATAATCTGTGGTGCCTGAAACAATTTCCACTACATCAGGCTATTGATGTGGCATAAACATGCATTGTGTTTGACTGAGGCAGAGGGGCAGACAGACAGGGGAGTTAACAGACAAGATAAAGGTGCAGACAAGAGATAGTGTCACCGCCATATTATTGAGAAGGGAAAGTGGAACCATCTCTGAGCTTTTTTGGAATCTCAAAGCTGAAATAAATCGATAGCCAACAGCAAGTGTGAATCCAGTGTGAAATAAGCATCCATCAAATTTTCTTTTAATTACTGGGTTTCTGTGTTTCTCTTTACCAGCCCATTGAAATGCCACATCCTTCTCCCTGTGTGAAATGCTGAGACACACAGAGACACATTAGAACGCACATACAGGCACATGAGGACATACAAACACACTCACACAAAACACACTGAGAAACACATACATGATACATGCGCATAGACCCAGGCACATGAAAACGCACACGTAGACCGACACAAAGACACACACCAAACACAAACAGGAAAGACCTGAAAAATATTGTGCTGTCTCCTTCTCCAGCTTTTTGTAATGCCACACCCGCATGACACAGACTCACACATGCACACACACTTGGCCAATGATGCCGGGCTCCCAGAGACAGTGACGTTTCCACCATAACGGTGCAGTATGAGAAGAGACACCATGATGATGTCAGAGAGAGGGAAGCCCCAGCAGTAACCCCCTGGGATACGTCTATGCTCTCATCTCTCTTTCTCCTCTCCTTCCTCTCTTACTGCAGAGCCAATGAGGTGGTCAAATGGGACTCATGGGGCATCTGGAGATTGGCTGGAGTTAAGACTTCTATACCTCTATAAGACCGCTGTGTCTTTGTGTGTGTGTTTGTTTCATTTAGTGTGCATGTGTGTATGATTATGTATTTCTATTTGAGTGAAGATGTTTGCAATGTAGGTGACTGGGAAATAATGGATTTGTCATTAGAAGGTTTAGGTGTATATTACTGGGGAGAGTGTGTAAGTTTAAAGGTGCACCTCAGCCCCCTGGAGATTATCTATCAATGATTTAGGTGACTTATGGACTGTAGTCTTCCTCAGGAATGTATCATTAGAACAATTCAATGTATGTAATTAATGTCCATCTTAGCATTGTAATACCATCTCTGTCTCTTTCCATCACTGTTTGTCCAGAGGTTTAATCCGTAGTCCAAAAATGTGTTTGCAAATATATATATATTTTTTTTCATCTAAATATTTCACCAATGTGAATTGTGTAAAACTAAAGAGAATCAGTTTTGGTGAATGGCAGAGAGAGAGAGTGCTGTGTGTCAGCCTGGACTCTGGAAGGTGTATGAGGTAAAGAGAGTTCTGTGTGTCAGCCTGGACTCTGATAGATGTATAAGGGAAAGGGAGTGCTGTGTGTCAACCTGCACTCTGGTAGATGTATGAGGTAAAAAAGTTCTGTGTGTCAGCCTGGACTCTGGTAGATGTATGAGGTAAAGAGAGTCATGTGGGTCAGCTTGGACCCTGGTAGATGTATGAGGTAAAGAGAGTCATGTGGGTCAGCTTGGACCCTGGTAGATGTATGAGGTAAAGAGAGTCCTGTGTGTCAGCTTGGACCCTGGTAGATGTATGAGGTAAAGAGAGTCCTGTGTGTCAGCATGGACCCTGGTAGATGTATGAGGGAAAGAGAGTGCTGTGTGTCAGCCTGGACTCTGGTAGATGTATGAGGTAAAGAGTGGGCTGTGTGTCAGCCTGGGCTCTGGTTGATGTATGAGGTAAAGAGAGTGGTGTGTGTCAGCTTGGCCTCTGGTAGATGTATGAGGGAAAGGGAGTGCTGTGTGTCAGCCTGGACTCTGGTAGATGTATGAGGGCAAGAGAGTGAGAGTGCTCAGTGAGAGAGGATGTGAGTGTGAGTGCATTCACTTTTTAATATCTGATGTTTTCTGCCCCGCAAATTGATTTGTAAACGTATATCAGAGGGAAATGAAAATGAGCAGTCCTCTGTTGATGACGTCTGATGTGGCCCTCAAGTCAACTCATGTTTTGCTAGATTATCATTAGTTCTCCACCAGAGGAAGACAACCAGGAACATTGTGGCTTTTTTCACTATGATATTGTTTTTCCAGTAATGTAATAAATAATACTCTAATTGATTGTTTAGTAGCATGAACTTTCAGAAATCTCACTCTCAATCCACTACCATTCGAGACAGCACTTTCTACAACAGTGTGAATAAGGGTACTTACAGACAATACATTAGACCATATCTCTGGGGTAATTTTTTGCTTTCTCTAAATAGCTGATTAACCTACACTTGGGAGCCAATGTGATGTAGTCCCTAATTCCCATGGTTGGTCATAAAAGCATATCACCAGACCTGTAATATAAACAAATCGCCTGAGTGGCATAGAGACCTGTTAATTTTACCATGATCTGAGAGATTTTCTCAACATACAACACCCTTGTGGGCTAATTTGTGGTACTTTCCAATTTTTGTCAGTAACAAAAATAGTACAGTGCAATGCTCTTTTAGGCACCTGAAAGTCAAAATGAAGTATATTTTTGGAGAAATGTACTGTTTATTTATACAAATAAAGAATGATAATTGATATTATATTAATGTATTAGTGCAAATTAAAGCAAATTAATGGCCTTAGGTCGACTCTTAGGTGCAGGACTAGTATTGTATGTGCATAAGGCCAGTACGTTTTTAATTTGACTCATGACATAGATTACAGTGAGTGGAAATAAACAAAGAGACAAGACTCTAAGTAATAAGAACCATGATCCAAATATTTGGTGTCATTTCTTTTTTCTCATCCTGTTTGAAAAACCAGTGATTTTGCCAAAGTTGTAAGTCAAAACTCTGTGAGGTGAGTGGGGTAATAAAGATAAAAATAATGGATGACATGGGATAAACACGGGGAGAAAAATAATGGATGACATGGGATAAACACGGGGAGAATAATAATGGATGACATGGGATAAACACGGGGAGAAAAATAATGGATGACATGGGATAAACACAGGGAGAATAATAATGGATGACATGGGATAAACACGGGGAGCATAATAATGGATGACATGGGATAAACACGGGGAGAATAATAATGGATGCAATGGGATAAACACAGGGAGAATAATAATGGATGCAATGGGATAAACACAGGGAGAATAATAATGGATGCAATGGGATAAACACGGGGAGAATAATAATGGATGCAATGGGATAAACACGGGGAGAATAATAATGGATGCAATGGGATAAACACAGGGAGAATAATAATGGATGCAATGGGATAAACACAGGGAGAATAATAATGGATGCAATGGGATAAACACAGGGAGAATAATAATGGATGCAATGGGATAAACACAGGGAGAATAATAATGGATGCAATGGGATAAACACGGGGAGAATAATAATGGATGACATGGGAGTTTCAGAGTGTCTTTTTATAAAACATAAGTGTCAGGAGGCACTGTGGTTGTGGCTGGTTGAGGTTGATGCAGTGAATCTGAAACAGTAAGCCCACTGTGACAACAAAATCCTTACAAAGCAACACATTTCTGCCTGGGAACAGGACAGTAGCACAGGACAGCCAAACTGACCGAGACTATTAGAATGCTTTTGCTTCTACGCTGAGGGGTTATATTTTAGAATATATACAGTGGGGCAAAAAAGTATTTAGTCAGCCACCAATTGGGCAAGTTCTCCCACTGAAAAATATGAGAGAGGCTTGTAATTTTCATCATATGTACACTTCAACTATGACAGACAAAATGAGAAAAGAAATCCAGAAAATCACATTGTAGGATTTTTAATGAATTTAATTGCAAATTATGGTGGATTCCGTCTCTCACAGTTGAAGTGTACCTATGAATAAAATAAATATTAAATAAAAATTACAGACCCCTACATGCTTTGTAAGTAGGAAAACCTGCAAAATTGGCAGTGTATCAAATACTTGTTCTCCCCACTGTATATAAACGTTGCAGACTTGAACAAATTAATTGAATGGACCGCAACTGTTACTATTTATTACCAGCTGCTCCACCTACGTACATAGAACCTCCCAGAAATAGCTTCTGTCTTCATTTTCTATTCATCTATTTTTAATTCCATTTACTCACATTTATTCTTATTTTTGGTAACAACCCCGGAATAAAACATTTCAATGTCAGTCGACACCTGTTGGTAAAGAAGCATGTGACAAAAACAATTTGATTTGTAAGCTGGTATTTCATAGAGTTTTCATTTACTGTATGGGCAAGTGTGCTTGCATGCTTTTTGTTTTTTTATTCAGCCCTTTTCTAGGTATGTGTGTATATGCATACGATACATAAAAACCATCGTGCAAAGCGGGGTGTGTCCATAAACAAATGTCATGCAGAACTTCCTCAGGAGATGATTGAAAGTTATGGTCACCCAGAATAGCACACTAGTCACTCACTTTGCTTTCCGAAGCGAGACATACAGCGACATAACCAGATTAGTAGCACACAGAGTTTGCATCTGGAAGTGCACCTGCCGAACATGAATGAAATATAATGAACATGAAGGATAGAAAGGGACACTTCCTTTGTCTCTTCACTTTCTCACTCTGTTTATTTGTATTGTTCTGTGTTTGAGGGTGGCACACAGTTGACCACCCGCTGACACACAGTAACGTAATAAATGTTAAATATATCCTAAAAAAAAGAAAATCGGGAAAGAAAATCATTTCTTGATTAGAACCTTTTTACTGATGTGTATATGTGTGTGTATGCCACTACAGAACCCAATAAAGACATCCAAAAGTTGCTGAAGCCTTCCAGCTCAGGGGACCTATCCAAGGAGTTGTACCACCACCCGTTGGGGGAGGAAGAGGGAGGGCTCCCAGGACACACTGCTGGCCTGCTGCACGTCACAGAGAGGAGACGTGAGTACCCAAAAGAGGGGAGTGGATGAGTGGAAAAGGGAATTGGGGAGGATGGGTAGTATATGGAAGAAAGGATGGATGAGGGGATACGATTAGGTAACAGGGTGGACACAGCACTTTATGGGTTAGAATTTGAACGCAATCCCAAAATGTAGGGCACATCTCCCAGGTCCATTGTCCTTTTATAGGCCCCGCCCTTTAACCATGGACCATCTCTCCCTGTCACGGTTTATTGGAGGCAGGGCACGTGGAGCAGAGGAAGCGTCTGGAAACATCCTTTTAATGGATACACGGAAACACAAAAACACAGGAACACATCAATATGTAACTGTGTTACAGCATGGACTGACACAAAGATTTACAAAACCAAACAAGAATAGGGCAACTCAAATAGGATCCCCAATTAGAGGCAACATGCTGCAGCTGCTTCTAATTGAGGAGAACTAAAAAGTAGACCTTCAATAGTGTCAGAATATGCCTGAAACAACGTATGATGGTGTGGATTAACTCAGAACAAAAGACAATGAGCAGGATGTGTTGTCTGTTACTGAGGGGCCCCACACCTGCTATGTATGCCTCCCACAGGGGGTTGTCCATGTGACAGGCGTCTCCGACCCTGGTCCTGGAGAGCTTCTGTCATGGTGGTTTTCACTCCAACCCTAATTTAGCACACCTGACTTCAATTATTAGATAGGTAATTACTGAATGAGTTTGCCTATACATGTGGTTGGAGTGAAAGCAACCAGGACAGTTACTCTCCAGAACCAGGGTTGGAGACCCTTAACCCCCCTAAACCCATGGGCTTTCTTTTCCTTTATATGCCCGTCCAATACCCATGGTCTATCTTTTCCTTAGAAGGCCACTCCATGTACCCATGGTCTATCTTTTCCTTTATATGCCCGTCCAATACCGATGGTCTATCTTTTCCTTTATATGCCCGTCCAATACCGATGGTCTATCTTTTCCTTTATATGCCCGTCCAATACCCATGGTCTATCTTTTCCTTTATATGCCCGTCCAATACCCATGGTCTATCTTTTCCTTTAT
>JACXGK010000559.1:0-12082 GCA_016801125.1 Novumbra hubbsi
TGGACCTGGATCAGTTGTATTTCCCCCTTTGCAGTGACAGATATTTCCTTCCTCTCATTCTTCTTCTGCTCAACAACTGTACTCAAGTTGCTCCTCAAGGGCACGTCATTATATTCTGTTTTTATGATGTTATGCTTTTCTTTCATCTGAGAAGCAGACATGTCATCCTTCCATTGTCATGTTTTGTTAAGTTATTTTCCACAGTTCAAATCCTTTGCAAATGAGCCGTCAGGATCCAACGTTACAGCCAGGGTTGCCAGATTCACGGGCAGTATCCTGGACAATCACCTGCGAACGTCACACAAAAACGACACAAACACAATTTCTTCTAAACAAACCTATCTGGCGACACTGGTTTCACCCCCATGTTCAGATATTGGTTGATACATACAAATGCTTTATGGAATAACAAAACATATATAGATGTTTGTCAATTCAATGCCACCTAAATAGTATTTAGAAAAATGTTCATATAATTTTATTCTGCTGCGCACCAATCACACGCATTTAGGCGTCGCCTCTGGTTTGATGTCTGCCTTGCACGGTGTGTTAATCTGTTACCTTGGGTTGGGATAATTGTATACTTACTCAGAAGGTAACCGGGGTGTTCATTCCTGTCTCCCTCCAGGTGTTGATGTTCGCTGAGAAAAAAGCAGACGTGGACGCCATTCATGAATACCTCCTGCTGAAAGGAGTGGAGGCTGTGGCAATTCATGGAGGAAAAGGTGTGACCACAAGCCCCTACACCCTGCCCACTGGCCCCATACACCCTGCCCACTGGCCCCATACACCCTGCCCACTGGCCCCATACACCCTGCCCACTGGCCCCATACACCCTGCCCACTGGCCCCATACACCCTGCCCACTGGCCCCATACACCCTGCCCACTGGCCCCATACACCCTGACTAAACACTGACAAAATCCTAGGGTTAAAACTTTGTTCTAGCCCGCAGTAACAGTCTCTCACCAATAGATGTCGTATTTCTTTCATAGTGTTAGTGGTAACACTGTTGTATATGAAAATAGAAGTTTAAATAGAAGATTTATTCAGCCAGGATCATTTAAGTTCAGCATTTCAAATATGGAAGCTGCACCCTTAAAAGGAATTATAGCACCGTTTTTTTATTTTATTTTTTACATATCAGAATATACAGTTTTTAAAGCTTTTATTTGGTAGTCAACTGAAAGTGAAGATCCGTGTAGCAAAACGGTAAATCGAGTTGGTTTGCATGCAAAACATTTCAGCTGTGCATTTGTTTACATTGGCGTGGCCTTATCACTGTGCTTCCCACTGTGATTTTCTCTTGGTCTTATTATCTATTCACGTCCTTTTGTTATTCTGTTGAGTGCATCGGGTGTGAGACAGAAGCAATACAAGGCATAGTAGTTTTATTACTGTAACATTGAGACAACCGTTTTTAGACCAGGAGGAGCGGACCAAAGCCATCGAGGCGTTTAAGGAGGGGAAGAAGGATGTGTTGGTGGCCACGGACGTGGCGTCTAAAGGCCTGGACTTCCCGGCAATACAACACGTGGTCAACTACGACATGCCAGAAGAGATTGAGAACTATGGTAAGACGTCACTATCAATCCATCAAACAGTCTGTATTGATTGTGCCGGTCATTATCCAGTTAAAATAGCCCAGTTTTTGAGTCTCGTTTACATGGCTGGCTTATTTTGTGGTTTTTTTTTCTTTTTTTTTTCCAGTCCACAGGATTGGTAGAACGGGTCGATCAGGCAAGACGGGCATCGCTACCACGTTTATCAACAAGGGCTGTGGTAAGACGACTCGCCGCTTGGTTCTTCGCGGTTAAAACGTTGATCTGAATGGTCAAAGGTTCCAAGCCAGGTGCCTTTTTGTGTTTTCCGTGGCCCTTTCTGAAGATCCCGGCACTGAACAATGTGTGATCTTAACTTGACATTGCCTGAAACCTAGAGTTATTAACGTCAGTTATTGGAAAAATACCTTTTCTCTTACACACCTGCCGGTAAGTAAATACTTTTATAAGGTTTTTATAAAAGTTTTTATCGCAAACGTTTGCTTCCGTGGTGATTCTGTGGCATTTACTCAAGAGAAGTGGTTTTGACTCAATTTGTGTGTTTTTTCCTGTTTTGGCATTTTGATTCAGAATTAATGCAACGCCTGACCGTCGTCCCAGTGTTTTTATCAGTCTTGTACTGCTTGGTGTGTAACGAACATCACCCTACTTTCTTCCTGCTGTCCAGATGAATCTGTGCTGATGGACCTCAAAGCCCTGCTTATAGAAGCCAAGCAGAAGGTCCCTCCGGTTCTGCAGGTTCTCCAGACAGGAGATGAGACTATGTTGGATATTGGAGGTAGATCACGATCTGCTGATCTGTTTTTGATATCTCTGTATTTTCCAACCCCTCTCATTCGCTTTCTCTCAGTCTCTCTTTTTTCACGATTCTCCATATTCCTCTATTTGAACGGGGAATGTCTTTCTCACACTTTCTTGTTTCCAGGCTGGGTTCTGGTGTAGCTCTAACCTATATGTCGGTGCCATGTCCTGGTTTGGTATAACTTCACTTTGCTCTGTGTGTTCTCCAGGGGAAAGAGGCTGTACGTTCTGTGGTGGTCTGGGACATCGTATCACAGACTGTCCCAAGCTGGAGGCCATGCAGACCAAACAGGTCACCAACATCGGGCGCAAAGACTACCTTGCTCACAGCTCCATGGATTTCTGAGGCCACTTCTACGGTGTGCTACTAGGTCTCCTACTAGTATGCCGCTTGGATGGTTTGGCCAGACCCATGACTACAAAGAGTTTAATCCGCACTCTAAAGGCTGCTGCTTAAAGCTCACTCATGTTGTCCGGGTGCCCTGAAAGAAAGACATTTTAAAACCTTGGGATTTTCTTCAAATACTTCCAAGAGATCTGCGAGGAGGTTCTGCTCACATGGTTGTGAAGGCCCAGGTTTCATTACTAATCGTGTCGTCGTGATGGTTGCATCATGCTTCGGCAAGTGATGTTACCCGGTTGGTAAAGGAAAGATGGAAAGCTTGTTTGTTTACCCCGTTTTAAAATGTAAAAATGTCAGTGTCTTGACCATGTAAATAAACCATGAACAACAACCCATGCCATGTTAGCTGTTGTTCTCTGCGTGGCTGTGTTGGGGGGGAACACTGTAGTGTTCACTGTGTTGGGGGGGAACACTGTAGTGTTCACTGTGTTGGGGGGGAACACTGTAGTGAACCAGTTATGGAACCAGTTATTGTTGTAAATACACCCTGGCCTTTCAACACACTAAAATGTAGTTCTTAAAAAGGAAGTTCATAACTTCTTGACCTCAGTGAACTTGATAAAGATTTTTGGTTTTTTTTTAAAAACAACACCTTTAAAGTACATTCTACAATTTGTATTGGGTTTTTCTTCCTTCAAGCACCAAATTATATTCGTTTAGTTAGGTGTAGTTGCTATTACAGTGTTTTGTAGTTGTCCCATCTAGAAAAGAAAATAATGCATACATTGTAAGTCTCTCGGGACAAAAGTGTCTGTTAAATTGCTAAAATGTATAATGAGTACACAAATTCCATATGTTATATTGAATAAATGTTCTATAGAAAACATGTCTTGTGCGGAAATAGGCAGGGCTCGGTTAGATAGATTGCATCTTTCTTTGGTAAATTACACATTGATGTCAGCAGTGAAGGGGAAGCTAAACGACAAGAAACTGCTGATCTGCAGACGTGCTGAATCTCTGGGGCCTCGGCCTTACTAATACCAACATTACTAACAGAAAGTGCAGTGTGGATTAATCTCATAAACCATGGAGGTGGTGTTCAAGGAGGGAATGGTTTACCTTCAAAGAAATATGTTTGGAAAGGTGAGAGTTAAACTGATCTTTGAACAATTCTGACATTGTGACCCTGGTGGACCAGTGTTTAAAAGCAGATACTCAGCAGAGCAACTTTAACTGTCATTTATCTGTCGTTTATTCTGCACCTATAGAATGCCAGCTGTTGTATTTCAGTTGTCTGCACCTCCTATAGAGAATGCCAGCTCTGTTGTATTTCAGTTGTCTGCACCTCCTATAGAGATTGCCAGCTCTGTTGTATTTCAGTTGTCTGCACCTCCTATAGAGAATGCCAGCTCTGTTGTATTTCAGTTTTCTGCACTCCCAATATAATTTTAGCACTGTTGTATTGTAGTAAAAACACCTAAATGTTAATTGCACCAGTGCTCATTGTACAACAATTAATTTAGCAGCTTTTGCTGACGAGTAAGGCTACTTTTAATACTAAAGATAGGACTGTTTAAAAAGGTTAAGGAATGCATTGCTGTTGATGGCTATGGTTGCTATAGAAAGTGTAGACAATTCTTGTTGTCTTAGGGTCTTAGATTTTTTTGTTTTTAAATTAGACCCCTCCAAATATTAAAGCCACACCATGCCTTCATTGGGTGCTACTTTTTTAATTGTAAAAAATTAATTTCTCCTAAATTTGTGGAGGAACCATGTGTGTAAATACGTGAAAAATCCTTTAAATGCATTGGACTGACTCACAAACATGACTTCATGTGATTCAAGGGGGTGTAGACTTTCTATAAGCACTAGACTGATAGACTGACTCACTGTCAATCTCCGCTGCAGAAGTCCTGGAGGAAAACATGGGCGATGCTCTACCCTCCTAGTGTATTTGGGATTGGCAGACTCGAACTCTACAAACTTGACTGGGACAATCCCATCACCGCATCCTCCCACAGCTCCCAGTTGACCAGGAGCACTTCAGAGAGGAAGGTGGTTCGGCTCTGTGACTGCCTCACTGTGACTCCTGCTTCAGAGGAGATATGCCCTCCACCTCCATCGTCACTTTACAATGGTATAGTGTTGTTACTGTAAAGTATAGAATGGGAGTTGCTGCAGATCCGTATCTCCCTGACCTTTAGAGAATAGGTGTCTCTTTTGCTAATGATTCAGACGCTTTTGCAGATCACCATCTCTTTGCGTTTTTTTTATTTTCCATTTTGTTTTCTAAGCTTGCAGCTCGTCAACCCCTTAGCCATTCATTAATATTCTGCTGTTTAATTTGTCCCACCTGTCACGTATCGTGAGCACTCGTCTGATTTGATCAATATGGTAATGTAGCTCATGTCTTTGCTTCACGTTTATGATCAGGTGAGATTAAAGGACCAAATGGAACATTCTAAATATAAACACCGCCTGCGGACTTAAGAGACGCCCAGGGACGCCCAGGCCGTTCGAAGTAGTGAACTCAAAAAACAACATAACAAATGGCAGTAAGCAGTGAGCTAGTGTTATTTTTTGCTTCAAAACATTTTTCATAGGACTAAATAACAGCAAAATAATAACTTTTGTGGTAATTCATATTACATTCAACTGTGCCCCAGGTCATTATGTGAATCAAATCAATCAAACTCTATTTTATAAAGGCATTTTTACATATCCAATAGTCACAAAGTCATTTTGTAGGAATCTTGCCTGAAATCCGATTAAGCTAACAACAGCAAAAATGGATGCATGGTGGCTAGGAAAAAGTCCCCCGTAGGCTTGAGGCTTAAAAAGACATTCAGAGAGGATCCAGACTCTAAGGGGTGGCCTGTCTTCTTGCTGTGCCAAGGGAAGGTTATAGGAGGCCTTTATGTTTTTGCATGTTCAGATTACTAGCAGTTCAGTGAATGTTTGTGACTGTGACACCTGCTGGTGTTAAAAGGACTTTATAAATTCATTTGCTTTATTATTGCAAAGTTTTTCAATCAAATCCAGCTCATCTGCAGAAGCAGGTGGGCAAGGATTAGATTTGAATGGGAGGTATAATTTAGGAAACCAGAGCCATGTAGAACAAAAATTACCACTATCATCCTCTGATAACCAGCTAGGTTGTGGCTGCCAATCAATAGCACTCAATAAACGCACACCATTTAGTCTATCAAATTATCTACATTTTAAATTACAATAATGTAAAAAGAAAAGTAAGTACAAACCCTTAAAAGTCCCTTTGTTTCACTTATTCTGACAGTTATTTGAATTGAAGAACAACCTCATTCATTGATATAAGAAATACAATTTAACAAATCACAAAAACAAAACAGAAACAAAAAAATACACTTTTTATGTGAACAATTTTAGCACACCCCTATCTTTACCATCACATCAGATGGCTAAAATTAGAGTATGGTGCACCAAAAGAGGTGCAAATGATTAGAAAAGTCATATACAGTGCATACATAAAAAAATGCACTTCACTTTTTCCAAATTTTGTAACAGTGGAGGAAATAATTTTTTGATCCCCTGCTGATTTTGTACATTTGCCCACTGACAAATGATCAGTCTATAATTTTAATGGTAGGTCTATATGAACAGCGAGAGACAAAATCATTTAGATGTTCACTGACAAACTTCAGACGGGCCTGTACATGTGCTTTCTTGAGCAGGGGTACTTGCAGGAATTCAGTCCTTTACGGCGTTGTGTGTTACCAATTGTTTTCTTGGTGACTACGGTCCCAGCTGCCTTTAGATCATTCACAAGATCCACCCATGCTGATTTCTCACTGTTCTCATGATCATTGAATCTCCGCGAGATGAGATCTTGCATGGATCCCCAGACAGAGGGAGATTGACAGTTACAGTTGTGTTCAGAATTATTCAACCCCCACTGCAGTAAAGTGTTTTTGCGAGTTTGAAATATTTTTTTTATCTTGTTCACAATTAGATCAAAGAAGAACTTGTAAAATAGACAAATGCAACTTGAATTTCAACAATATTTTTGGTAATACACCAACAAATGTGTTTTTGTGATTTCCTGCAGTGGGGGTTGAATAATTCTGAACACAAATGTGTTTTCTGTTTCTTCCATTTGCAAAAAAGAGCTCTAGCATTGCTCTGTGAAGACAGGAGAACCTTCCGGAAGGACAACCATCTATGTTCTCCACCAATCAGGCCTGTATGGTAGAGTGGTCAGAAGGAAGCCTCTCCTCAGTAAAAGGCACATGACAGCCCATCTGGAGTTTGCCAAAAAGCACCTTCAGGACTCTTAGACAATGAGATATAACATTCTCTGGTCTGATGAACACTTTGGCCTGAATGTCAAACGTCATGTCTAGAGGAAACCAACCACCGTTCATCACCTGGTCAATACCATCCCTACAGTGAAGCAGCATCATGCTGTGGGTCTGTTTTTCAGCGGCAGGAACTGGGAGACTAGTCGGCATCGACGGAAAGATGAATGCAGCAATGTACAGAGACAACATTAATGGAAACCTGCTCCAGAGCGCTATGGACTGGGACAAAGGTTCATCTTCCAACAGGACAACAACCCTAAGCACACAGCCAAGATAACAGAGGAGTGGCTTTCGGGACAGCTCTGTGAATGTCCTTGAGTTGCCCAGCCAGAGCCCATACTTGAACCCAATTGAACATCTCTGTGGAAATCTGAAAATGTCTGGGCACCGACGTTCCCCATCCAACCTGATGGAGCTTGAGAGGTCTTGCAAAGAATAATGGGAGAAACTGCCACAAAATAGTTGTGCCAAGCTTGTAGAATCATACTCAGACAGGCTATAATTTCTGCCAAAGGTGCTTCAACAAAATATTAAGCAAAGGCTGTGAATACGTATGTACATGTTTATATTATCATTCTTAATTTTTGTAAAGCTATAAAAATTATTTAACAAACTTTTTCACTTTGTCATTTTAGGTAGATTTGTTTGTAAAACAATTAATCAATTTTGGAATGAGGCTGTAACATAACAAAATGTGGAAAAGTGAAGCGCTGGGAATACTTTCCGGATGCACTGTAAATACTAGACACTTAATCCTATGTGGTCTTAACTATGGTGTTTGATAACTCATGCCAAGATCATAAAACCTAATCGAAGCACTCAGAAGGAAGATCTTCAATGGCCAGGAGTCTGAGAAGTGTGAAAGAAGTCAGCAAGCATTCCTCCCAGTTGATGTAAGAGAATGGTAGAAAGTTAAAAGAATTGGCTACATTAATTTATTTCAGCTGAAGGAGGAAAGACCACTAGTCAAAGCTATGGTTTACTTATTTTTCCTGCAATATGAAGATTCATTTCTTTTGATTTTTAATTAATTAAAAGTATAATGTTTGTGTTATTAGTTAACTTATTGTTAACTGTCAATAACGTTGACATGAGGATTACTCATCAATATGTCCAAACATGTAAGAAAGAATACAACTTTCCAGAAGGTGCAGTTACATTTCACCTGACTGTAGCATAGGAAGCAGAGAGGTGGACAAGTTGCAACTAGCCTTTGTATTGCGTAAAGAGCGTGTGAACAAAAAACATATGTACAGAATGTAATCCGAAGCTTTGAATCTTTGTAACGAAAGACTTATTCTACAAAGACCTGAGAATTTTTGTTTTAAATGAAAAATGCTTTTTAGCCCAGGACCAGTATTCACTAAGCCTTTCACATTACTAGTGCTGATCTAGGATCTGTTGTTATAATCTCATTTGTAAAAATTCCATCTCCAGACATCAGGGCCATCTGTGTGAACACCACGCAGAGAATCTACACCCTTGCCTCAGAGGACCATCATGACTGGCTCACAGCACTCTGCCAGCTAGCCTTCCAGGTATGAAAGGGTATTGAGTGCCCTCCATAATTACCATCCAATGGCTGTTTAAAGATGAATAATCAAAATAAAATTACACTCTTGGAGAATTTATTATCAAATGTGTAACAACTGGGCAAGAATTTGATAATGGCAAAACTACAATTAGATGCCAATTCATTATTTATAAGGTTTGCCAGAAGAAAGCCTTAGCTGTCACCAAAACACAAACATCATTTTCAGTAGATCGCTAAATGTTATTGAAACTTTGTTGGGAGCCAGATTATATTGTCGGATGAGTATAAAATGTTGCATTTTGGTCACCAACAAGAGAGGTGTTGGTGGTCAAGCAGTAAAGAACCTAAAAGAGAAATGTTCACGCAGAAAATGCTGAGGTGTGGGTTGAAGAGGAGAATCCACAAGCGAGGACCAAGTACTCTGAAGGATCTAGAGTTTCTGTATGGGGAAACGGTCATAAATCCCATCCTCTGTGATCTCACATATCATAAAATATCAGAGTGGTCATCCTTACAAAGGGAGAGTGTACATATTACAAAATACCAAATATTGTTGCACATTTGTTTTGGGAAAAATAATGATTTCTTGATTTCTTGACTTTAGGAATTAGTTTAAAGTGTGTGATCAAGCTGATAAACACAGTGAATAACTAGCCAGCAGGACATATTGCAGCAGTAATCAATATTATGAATAAAAACAGCATTTAAAAGGGCCTGTGGTCAACATGAACACGCTATGATCTACTGACAGTTTGGGATGCTGCCAGACCTACTTGTTAACAGGAAGTAGTCTCGCTGATAGTAACTGCCTCTCCTTCTTACTTCTCCTTACCGCTGACACACACAATATCTCCCCTCCAAGTCCCGCCTCTCAAACACAGTTGAGCTCATAAAAAAACCTTGATAAGAGACCTGCATCCTGGTGTGTTGAAAATGCCTCATAAAAGAATAGGACTGATTCAGGATCAGGTGATCATCATGGTTACTTTTACTCTGGTATAATTTGAAGATGTTTACGCAGCCCACCCAATTCTGATATTATCTGACATCTCCTGGGTTTCTGCCATAGACAGAGCCTTGTGGGTGGATGGACCCCAGAGAGAAGAGGAGAGCAGACTGGGGAAGAATGAAGATGGAAGAAAATGACATCTATACATCCTGCAAGACAGGTACATACGTACATACGTACACACACAGGTGTGTCCTACCCGGACAACTGATCCGTTCTACTTCCACAACACAGTGTGTTCCAATCAGACGTCTGACTTTACAATAAGGGTAGTTAGGAAGACTGAAGTGTCAACTAAAAGTCAGACTTATTCCATCTTAAAATCATACAGATCCTCAGTCTCCCTGATCAGACAGATCGTCTCCCATCAAGTGATCTTGTTGGAGAGAGAGAGCTCTTCTGTCATTCTTTCTTCTTAGAAAGATCATCTCCTGTCAGTATTGCATCAAAGCGAGTCAACGCCCCAACAGGATACATTATGGCTCAACCAGAGGAGGGTGATTGTGCTCTTTTACTAAAACTCACAAGATATAAGAGAAATGAGGCAGAAACTGTCCTGTTCTCATTATGGAAATTGAAAAATCTAATCATTTTAAAATGAGCATGGTAAGCTTTACTAATTCTCCTAGTCGATACAGAGAACTACACCTAAAGGGGTGGGGGTTGGACAGGCTGGTGCAGGCTGGGACGCACTTGCAGTTGTGAGCAGCAGCGGATAGGAGGATCCTTTCCAGACAATTTCAATTGTCCACCAATTATTACAGTGGTAGTATTACAGTCTTCTTTTCATTTGTATTCAGGTGGCTCCCGGGTGGCACTGCTGTCTTTTGTAGCACCAACATGTCCATCACAGTCTAGTTTTGAGCCATGACAGGTTGGCTGACGGGAGCCGCAATCCAACATGAGTGGAGTTTTGGCAGAACAGGGAGACTGGTCACAACATACAGATGATAGGACGGAGTAACACTTTATTAATACCCAAGGAGGAAATTTAGGTGGTAAAGCTGCAGCCGCATTTACAATGAATACATCAATAAAATCATTAAAGAAATATATATTCAAAAGGTACATTTACAGTGCCTGTGGCTTTCCGTGGTTCTACGTGGTTCTCTGTGGTTCTACAAGGTTCTCCAGGGTGCAGCATGGAGGGCTGAGTCTATGGTTGAAGGTGCTCCTCATCAGCCACAGCTTGTCATGGAGGGGATGAGAGGGGTTCTCCAGGATGGCATCGAGCTTTGCCCTCATCCTTCTCATCGCCACCATCTCCAGATGATCCAGTTCAAGCCAGACAACAGGACCTGGCCTCACCAGCTTGTTTAGCCTGCTCACATTGCAATCTCTGATTCCACCCTAAGCGCCCTCCTAAATCTTACTTCCCTTTGAATGAATCACCTGCCATAAAGGCCCTCAAAGGCCCTCTTCTTCCTATTCAGATGGCCTTTGATGTCTCTGGTAATCCAGGGTTTATTGTTCGGGAGACAGCAGATCCTTTCTGTCCTGACAGAAACAAATGTAATATGTCACACAGTAAGACAGGCCGTCAATGTCTTCCCCATGGTCCTGAAGGAACAAATCCTAGTCCGTTATTTGGAAGCATTCCCGTAAGGCCTCCTCAGCTTAAATGGACCACACCATAACAGTCCTGGTGGAAGCGGGTTGTTGTCTTATGACAGGCTTGTATGTATGTACAAGCAGTATTAGTCCCTGAATGATCTGCAGAGGGGGGAGAACAACGGAGCTGTACGTATTCCTGATATTAGAATACTGCCGATCTAGAATCCTGTTCTCCCTAGACTTGCAGGTTACATATTGCTTCAGTGTTTTGCAAATCGCAACATGGTTGAAGTCACTATTGATCAGAAAGTGGGTGCTGGAGTGTCGCGTCTGTGGACAGTGGAATGTGGACAATCGCCAGTGGAACATGCCAAAACTCTCAAAGCTGGTAGTAAGGCCTCAGTCCCAGAAACAGCAGTTTAATGTCAGGGTTGCATATGCTTGCTTTCACAGTCACATGTCCAAGGTTACACCATTTGTAATTTCCCAAAACAACAAAACCTCCCTGTTTGCTTTCGTGCTCCATTCATCCCTGTCCATCCGCAACAGCGTAAAGCCGGCAAGCATACCAGTCGAGTCCGGTAGGTTCCCAGAAGGCCAGGATTCCACGGGGCAAAGCACACTGCCTTCCCTGTACTCACACTGGCTGCTAACCAGGGCATAGTTCCTCCATCTTGTTCACTGGAGATCTGACGTTCCTTATAACAATTGATGGAAGAAGAGGCTTGTATTCCTCTTGTACCTCTGCGTCCTCGATCCCAGAACGCTTACCCCGACAATGTCTGCGGAGCTACGGAGGAATGCCTGCCAGCGGAGGTGGGGGGCCCCTCACCTCACCGTTGTTGTCGACGTTACCTACATAGTAGTTGCTTCAACGCATAATCTATTGGTTGTTGGCTTGTTGGTGTATTGGTATGTTGGTTCGTCCGTAACTCACTTCAAA
>JACXGK010000559.1:12182-28165 GCA_016801125.1 Novumbra hubbsi
GGAGGCCGGGGGGTGTTGGAGGAGGCCGGGGGGTGTTGGAGGAGGCCGGGGGGTGTTGGAAGCGGCCGGGGGGTGTTGGAGGAGGCCGGGGGTAAGACTGCCTGGTCACAATGTGCCACAGTAGCTACTTGTCTTAGGCCAACTGCTCTAAATATGTAGTTGGAGAATGTGTCGCGAGCGCATTTTACTCGCTTCAAGATTGAACAAGCCGTGTGATAGGAATCAGACCGGCTTGGCGTGATGTGGTTGGAAGAATTACGAAATGATCTTCAACCATCCTGCACCTGCTGTGGTGTTGTCGCGATTAGGCACGACTATAAATGTGAATTGCCCATCACAAAATTGGTATGGACGAAAAATTGGGGAAAATAAAAAAGTGTTTTTACTTATTTTCCTCTTCCTTTGTTTACGCTTATATTCCTTTTCATCTTTCCTGCTCTTCTCCTTCCTCCTCCCTCCTCTATTGTCTCCATCTACTCCTCATTGCCAGCCCAGTACCAGGTGAACGTTCAGACCAATGAGGCATCAAGAAGATGTCAGCTGACAGGAAGTTACCTCCTATCCCCAGAGCAAGACGTCATCTTGCTCCAGGACCTTCAGCACCGTCAGACTGTCTACTGTTGGCCATACCACTTGCTTCGCCGGATTGGCCAGGTCAAGGTAAGGTTTACAGGTTAAAGGTTTACAGGTTAAAGGTTTACAGGTTAAAGGTTTACAGGTTAAAGGTCTACTGACGGCCCTACCAACTACAAGTATGATCTTAGCTGCCAGGATGGAAAATACTAAACTAATGTACAGTATGGTTTAGGTATGAATGTGTTTTGTCTGTCATAATCTTAACTGAATTATCCAATTTTCTGTTGCGTATGATTAACAGGGGGGTTTCTGCATTGAGGCAGGGCGTCGTTGTACATCAGGAGAGGGTCTTTTCACCTTCATGTCCGACCACGCCCATCAAATCTATAGGACAATCAAAGACGCCATCACTCTGCACAGCGAGATGGACCAGGACGACCACAAGAGCTTTACCCAGCATCTTGTTCAGTCATGCCCCTCTCCTCTCTCCTCCCCGCAACTGTCACGTAAAACCTCACCTTCTGACAGCCTTCATACCTCCTTCTGTCTTCCCCGCCCTCCTTACTCCTCTTCCCCTCCACCTCTTCGCACCTCTTCTTCCTCTCCTCGTCAACTCAAAAAACACAAAGGCCACACCCATTCCCAGACCGACTTTTCAGACCGGTCCGCTACCCCTCCTCTACCAATGAGAAACAATGTCTTGCCCAACCCTCCAATGAAAGCTCCTGTCACCAACTCGGACGCGTGGCAGAGACCAATTCCTGAGTTTGATTGTTACCTGTACGCAACCAACATGGACCAAATCCTCCCTGTACTGCAGCAAACGCCGGCCCCTTCCCGGATGCAGCACAGCCTGTCCCTTTATGAGGAAAAGGAGGAAACGGACCCGGAAGAGAGATGCCACTCCCTGGATGCAATCAACCTGGACAAACTGGGCTTGGGTGAGTTGAGACTGGAAGAAGACTCGACTTATTACAACGTCAGAAGGGGTTTAATTAGGAGGGCAGAGGAGATGGGAGAGAGAGTGGGAGGAAGCTCAGATTGTGTGTATGCTGAGGTGCACAAGCCCCCCCCGACACCGCCACTGTCCCTGCCTCACGCCCAGACCCCGTCCCTGGGCCAGCTACGCGGGGGAGAGGAGACAGGCTTGCTGGGATCTGGAGGCTCCGTCCCCACAGCAGGGGTCCCTGTCAGTTTTAAACAGAAGCTCTCTGACATCCTGTATAAGGACCTGGCTAAGTTCCAGCCCCCCGTCTAAGCCCGGGGCCCACTGTCACCAAAAGCCAGTGACTCTACTAATGTCTATCATTACTAGAGGAATTCCAGGAAGGACTGGGGTGCTTTAAGAACTGTCACTTTTGAATGAGCCCAACAGAATCAAAGGTGCATTGTGTTCTTTTGTTAATTTCATATATTTCATTATTGAGCATTTAGCCCAATCCTCACCCTTCATGGCCTGCAAGTCCCCTTAACACCCCAATGGGTCCACTGGCTATACGTATAGTTACTGGGGTGGCGATTTTACTACTGTATGACTAGCGACTGTACCTCCGTCTACTGGGAGTGTAGAACAGACATGGATGGGTTGGAGTGAAGACAAAACTGCAGTATTGGCCGGAGTAGCATTTTATAACGTTGCTTACTAATGCACCAAATGCCTACATCAAAATGTCAATGTAAAAGCATGCATTTAAATGTAAATTTAATTTGGATTTGAATATTCATACACGTAATGGATGTATCTCTTGCATTTTATTAAAATATATTTAAAAGAAATGTTGGGTTGACTTCTCAAGATACACCCTTAATCCTGTTGAAATTAAATCAGAGTAAACTATCCTGGACATTCACATGTATTTTATTTTGGTCATGTTTTGTATGCATAAAGAGACAATGTAAAATATGCTAATGTGTCTAATGAAGCAGAAACTTTATTCATTCCATCAAAAACAATTCTTACAAGAATACAAAATACATAAACATCAAAATAGTTTTATGTTTTTAAATTATTAGATATAAATCTAGTCAGACACTGAAACCAAATGTTCCATATTTTGTCAGTAAAGTGCAAGGAAGAAAAGCCCCTATAAGAAGTCATGTTGGCCTACAACGCACTGTTTCAATACAGAAAGAAAACAATACGTTGCTGTATGCTACGTGTTTTATGTGGCAGTGTTGAAATCTAATTATAAATAAATATGGCATGATAAAATAATCATCTTAAATGATGCCTAGACTGGCCTAACGCCTTAATCTAACCCAGAACAGAATTCAACATTTCAAAACGGACTACACAGGGAAGCATGGGGTCAGTCAAATTTAAATTCCAGTCTATTTTCTAAGTAGACAAACCAAATTGCAGTTCAAAATTGAATTAACAATAAATGTGACCCTAACCCACACTTCAGTTCCGATTAGGATGTCTTCTAAAACACAGACAGTTGATAGCAAACATTAAACAGTGCCATATTGAACGAGAGTTCTTGTCGTTGTGGAATTCATCCTCTGTCACTGTGTTCCGACCAGACCGTCTTCAAAGTCACTGTAATGAGAGGACTCCCCATCACTCCCATTTGGGGTGTTGGAGGTCCTCATGTCGCCCGATCCCAGGTCCGATTTAGACGCAGACAGAATGATCAGTCGACCGACTGGACCAGTGTTTTCCTGGTTTCCGATTAGTCTCTTTATCTGTGGCGGCGGGGAGGGGGAACTCTGTAGGGGGTAGTTGATCTCAGTCATCCCCTCAGCACTAACTGGAGTCCCCGGAGAAAAGGACTCCATCAGGTTCCTCCTGGCCGGGATGGGGTGTTCGGTTTCAGGTGAGGGATAATCACTCAGCGAACCTCCCCGGCTCTCGGGCTTTACCACCCCTGTAAGCAACTCCGACAACTCCTGTATGTAGATTTGCGCCATCTGGAGGGTGTCATACTTTGACAATTTATTGTTGTTGGAAGGAATTACGCTCCGCAGCGTGTCAAACGCCTTGTTCAATCCGTGCATCCTCCGCCTCTCCCGGGCATTTGCCGCAACGCGCCGGTGTTTTTGCGGGGCAATGTAGTGGGACTGCTGCTTATCGTTACCTCCTTGCCCCAAGTGTCCCGGTAATGTACCCAAGTCCAGGTCTATAGTGACGCCGCTGTCTGTTAGTTTACTCGACGACATGAGTTTTTCCAGCGAGACATCCATGGATCCGTGCTGTGCGTAATGGTCCGTTTCTCTGGGTGAATATGGGGACTGCCTCTCTCCGGGAGACGTTACCCATGCTCGGGAGGTGAGGTGCCCCAGTTTAGAATGTTCTGACAGGGGGAAGTCTTCTGCTGAGTAGTCTGGCCAGCCAGACAGTTCTGTTTTCGCGGTCATAATAACGCGCAATAGATGCCAAGGGTTCAGTTGGAGAGGTAAGCTACTGCTTCAAAAATAACGTTTTCCCAATTTCTATTGGACAACCAATACTTGGTCAGCAATTACAACGTCTCGGGAGTTGCCTATACATGGGTTTAGCAACGAAGACGATAAGCAAAATACTAAAACAAATGTTCAATCCAAGTTAGGACAGCGTTGCAAGGTTCTCTTCAGATCAACGAGTTGACAAGCACGAGACAACCTCCTGGTAGTCATCTCTGGGTCCTAGCCGGTCCTTTAGTACTACACCCCCTCCACACCACCTCACACCCCACCACTGGAGACCTCCCACAAAAGAAAACAATTGGGCCAAACTTTTGCCACTATTGTGCACTGTAACTCAGTCAAAAGTGGTTTGACATTTGACTTTAAATGTCATACCAGGTTAATATTATTTTATACTTGGATGAAATAGCCCTTTATAATATAATATATTATTGGCCTACTTAAGTGTATTAAAGCTATTATAAAAAATACTGCATCCCGCATTCATGTACTTAAAATATATTAAATCCCTAGTAAAATAAACTAATATATTTTGTTTATTTGGTTCCAGAAAATATTCGATCTTACGAAAACTAAACGAATAATGTATGCGTTCATTCGATTCAAGGAATATTGGATAGAGTTAAAAATAAATATTTTACGTACAAAAATATTTCTATGAACACGCATAGGTGTTCCAATATGTGGATTAAAGGCCCGGACATTGTAATCGTCCCATACGTCATCTGAAAACATCCTTTCCAAATGTCGCTGCCAACATCAGTTAAACACTTGTCCTCATCCTTAACCTTTAACTATACAATTAACTCAAGATAAGCAACGGAATTGGCTAGGCAGAGGTAAACCCATGGAGTGAGAACAGGTATACATAGCAGAGCAATATACGTTCTAGTTTGTACTCAAATAAACAGTAAAAATTGACAATCTCTTTGGATTATTTGCGGTAGTAAAAATGGACAGGTGGGAGGCAGGTAGAAGGACACACCTGTCGCCGCCACAGTGCGAATAACTGATAACAGATAGCCAGTCGTCTCAGTCTCAGCTATGAATCATTTAGTATCATGTGAGACAATATTTGACAATAAAAGCAATGAAGTATAGTGGCTTGGGCTACTGGTGAAGACGGGTGAAATAATATATCTTACATTAGTGACGCTAATGTTGGTAGGAATGATAATGATTACATTTACAAATAATGTGCATGCATTTTTGGTACGGCGAATTGTGGTGACAACGGGCATGATGGAGATACGAAGATAATCCCAATCATCATCGAAATCATTATCACTCATGAGCACCATCGCAAACCCTACTCATCATGAACCGTCCTCGGTTCTGACTTCTATTCTAGGGGATTTCATTATTTACAGTTCAACGGTGAAACATAATACAACCAGGGGTACAACCAGCGGTGCATGACGCCTTAGTCCACCTCATAAATAACATCTGAAAGCGGCGCTTTGAGTAAAGTGAAACCTCCTCACACGCATCAGCTGGTGTCCCAGGCCACCTTCTCTTTCTCTGTCTCTCCTCTACTTCGCTCCCTCTCTCTCCAGACCTACAGTTACCCCGTTTCCCATATGCTCTCTCGCATGGGGAGACTTAACTTTCACACTGTTTACATCTTGGCCATGTGACCGAGAAGCTAATCAGTCATTATAATAACATTCATCAACACCGCCCAGTCGAACTGTGGAGTCCTTTAGAAAGATGGTAGAGCCCTTGAGAGTTGCTGACAGGGTAACATGATTGATGATGACTTAGCTTATTTGACCTCCATAAACCGCTAAATGATAAGGTGGGTTAGACTCGATATGGACACTGCTTATTTCAAATAAATAAACGGCAACCGACTCGTTGCCAAGACGCAAGGATATCTTAGTTTTTATCTAGGATAATGAGATAACGTGATAACTCACACCCTAGGGTAGAATTTCTAGACAAAGTCGAAACTATTGTGTCTGCAGGTGATCACAAAACATTTACTTCAAAAGTATGTAAAAATTTTCTCCAAAGTGAGGTAGGCTGCTGACTTCAAAATCAAAATGTGTAAATCCATGTAGAGACATATCTTTATGTTCACTTTTTAATTTGTTTTAAGTCCACAACCCTTACTTTTACCATAAACATACCAAATTCACACGAAATACATCAAAACTCATAACTCTAAAACCCAATCTTTACGCTAATCATGCTTGTGCAGTTTCAGGCTAATCTTCTCCACCTTAACTATAGACATTCAACATTTCTCTGCACCGATAGAAATATTTATCTCGTAGACTTCCTTCCCATGGCTGTGGGTAGATGTTTTGATCTAGGAGGGTGCTAATCGTGCATTATGGTGTTGAAAACGAGTGCTCGACAGCCGAAATGACGCGCATCTTCCAGACCGACATAATATCGTCAAAGGGGGCTGAGGCGTCGATCACCCTTAGGACCTACTACCTGTCTTTCACCGTATCTGCGGTGGACGAATATCACAGCACTGACATGTGACAGTTATGAGGCGTTAATAATGCTGGTTTTACTTGACATGTGGGCAACAGAACTTGTGGGCCCATACACGACCAAATAATTAAATGTATACTCTGCACATAACGTGTGGTGAGCGCGTAGCAAGAGCAAATGTTTCTTAAAATATAGTAAACCCTTGCAAATATCGCCTTACAAGGTTCAATTGTTAAATATCTATTTCCTGCGTAGCGGGTTATGTTTATGATGGAACTACTAATTGGTAGTGGTGTTAGAATTTGGTAATTTTTGGTTTAGGCCTTACCCATTAGGTTTGGTTATGATTGAGGTGAGAGTTACGGTTAGGATAAGGGATAGCATTTGAGAAAATATATAATATTCTTTCTTTCAAACGTGTGTGAGTATAGCCATATTCCCGAATGTGTTTTCTTGTGTGGTGTATGCTTGCACGTATATGTACCTCCTGTGCATGACAGGCATTAGGTAGGCCTTGATTGTAGAGTAACTGTGGAAAGGAAATCTTCATGACCTGTTCCCCCTTCTCTGCAGTCAGTGGGCTAATGAGGCCTGCAGGCCGGCCTCAATAACACCCAGGCACGCTCCTTCCACCCGGGGAGCCCATTCACTCTGCCTAACATGAATATTTCATTTCTCCAGCGAGGCCCTCCCTACCACAAGGCCGCAACAGCCTGCAGACCTGCAGAATCTAGAATGAAGTGCCCTACTCCACTCCCCATCTGCCGCGGGGTGTGAGCTGGGAGACCGGGGGGAGCCGAGGGAAGGCGGAGGACGGGACCATGGGAGGTGTGAAAAGAACATAACAGAGTTCAGCTTCTGAAGGCTAGGGGTGAAAAATGATCGCTGAATGATGCACGCGAGCCAAAACAGTCCCTTGCAGCCCTTGTACCAAAACAACAAGCCACTATTAGTGTGTATCATGTAGGAGGAGAAATTACACAAATATCATTTTTCTCGTCTTAGAATTTATTACCAATGCAGCTTATGTTGCATAGTTAAATAGGCCTTTGTAATCAACACATTCTCACATAGCTCTCATAACGATTACAATTTTCGTGTATTGATTATCCCAATATTTAATGTGTTCATTTGTGGTTTTAATATTGGCTAGCTGCTTAGCATTAACGATTAAATGCAGGTGCGCACGACCTAATCACGTAACCGCGTAATTTGTTAACCGGACCACGAAGGACCCTGAACAAACCTTCCGTCAAAGATCTCCAACAACGAATCATGGTTCACTTGCTGCAGATAAACGGCACACGTTCCTTTACTGGAGATCAGAGCAGGGTCTGAGACAGCTCCTTTCACCCAGAGCAGTGAAGTGAAGCTGAGCTACAGCTATCTGTGTGTATGTGTCTCTCAACTATAGAAAACTGTGCCAACCACACTTCTCCACACCAGCGGTCACCGCCAGGCGCGCGCACAGCATTGTTTCTATCTTCTTAACGACACTCTTTAATTAAAGAATCATTGAACAATCGAATGCTTCCACTTTTCACACAATAGACACTATCACAGAGACGTAGAAGTGCAGGATGAAACAGTGTCTGCCTGTCCGACGCGCAGGGAACAGGGGTTGACTATGCGGATTTACCCCTTGAAGTTCGATGCCGGAGGCCTATCATTAACCCGTCCACACCAAACAATGGGAATGATTCTCGGTTAGAAGAGCTATCTTGAAGAAAAGTAGTGGGCTTAATACCCGGCTTTCAACCACAAATTAGGCAAAATTAGTAAGATCATTATTTTAGGGAAAGGAAGTAGCCTAAATATTGTAGTTCAGGTTACGCTTCGTTAGATTAATGTTGTTTGGACTTGCGGCTAGTTGATCATCTATCAGCCGGAAAAAAACAGCCTACTTCGATTTGCCTACGGAATACGGGCGACAGCCTCCTGCACACTCCGACATTAGCCATGCAGAATGTGGAATGATAAAAGGCGTTAGTCTATTAGTCTAACACACGGGGAGATCAGGAAATCATACGGGTTTATTAAGCAAATACAATTATCAATGTTTCAAATAACTATGATGTAGTCTATTGCCGCCAGTTAGGGACATTACTCGAATTCAGTATGTTTCTTAGACAAGAATCTCTGAAAAAATTTACAAGATTATATAATGACCAAAGCTTTTGGGTAAGAAGTTTTGGCAATGGTGTGCAGGTTGTGATGGTAACTAGGAGGGTTTTGCCTATAGGTCGGCGTGTATCCATAGCAACACACTAATTGAAGACTTCGTTAGCCAGATATTTTTCTATAACAAGGGCCACTCGTGTCCGACCTGTCGCACTCTGCAGGGGTGCGGGTGCTGATGGTGGTGTTTGTCAGTGTGTATCTGCGTATGTGTGTGTGTGTGTGTGTGTGTGCAAGTCCGTCTGCACAAGAGTTAGCATAATGTTTGAAACCATTTCGAAACAAACACGCAATCTGGCAGAAAAACGTTATCTGACTGAAGAGTCTATTAGATTTGATCTTTCAACTGACTTAAAACATAACCTGTGTTCTCAGGCAATAGACCTAGGCACCTTTATTTCTAGCATTGCCTGTCTTCTGTTTATCAGTCAAATGTATTTTATAAAGCCCTTTTTACATTGGCAGTTGTCGCAGTCCTTACACAAATACCCAGCCTGAAACCTCAAAGAGAAAGTAACATCAAGAAGTTGATGCATAGGGGCGTGACAATACTATTTCTCAGGCTGTAGACAGTGGCAACTTTAGTTATAAAATTATCTGTATTCTCTGGCTGTAGACCTTGCCTACTCTAGTTATAACATTATCTGTATTCTCAGGCTGTAGACCTTGCCTACTCTAGTTATAACATTATCTGTATTCTCAGGCTGTAGACCTTGCCTACTCTAGTTATAACATTATTTGTATTCTCAGGCTGTAGACTGTGGCTACTTTAGTTATACCGTTATCTGTATTCTTAGACTTTAGACTGTGCCCACTTAAGTTTTAAGTTGATTGAAGCCTCAGAGGGGAGCCCGGAGATTTATATTAAAGACAATTCAGAAACCTCCTCAGAATACATAGTCACTTACGTTTGGTCAGTAAAATACCTCATAAGTCTCTTCCTATGCTTTTCGGTGATATACGCTAAAGAGGTCTCTATTCTGGGACAATAGATGTGGAGAGCGACATGGCTACAAGTCAGTAAACTAAAAGGAGTCAGGAATCTATTGTCAAGAACCAGCATATGGCTGATAGGCTTCTCAGAGAGGATTGAAGCCAGACCAGCCCCCCTTCAACCGCCCCACAATGCCAGAGACGCTAGCTGTCACTGAATACAATGCACATTGGACAATACAAAAGAATGATGTACTTTAATTAACATTTGATGGCTGTATGGATACTATCAGAATGAATAATTGATATTATCCACATTTTGGATACATGATCTAATGGTCTTGTGGATCTGTGCGATTGTGCTTATTTAAACATGTTTACCCCTTATCTGTTTATAGATGCGTGATTATTGGACTAAGGGATAGCTTTAGATGTCACAAGCCAATAATGTAATTCAATGGTATTCAAACCTCTCGAGGGACCCCCAGCCCTTCCATGTACTTGATCTATTTCACAGCTAGCACATCTCATTGAAATTAATCATCAAGCCCTTTCTTAGTGAATCAGGTGTGCCTGGTATAGGGCTACAACACAATTCTGTTAGGATTGGTTTGATTTAAGATAACATTTAAGATGAACAGTATTTCCCCCTCCATGTCACTGAATAGACTACCACTAGATGGAGACACACCTTCATTCAATCACTTGTTCAGGTATGAGCTGTCTTGTCTATAATACTTTGATAGATAATTTTGTTTCAACTACTTTATCATAACTGTTTAAGTGGATATCATATTATGCCTCAAGAAATTTTACATGTTTATTGTTTTGGAGATTGTTGATTCTGTCCTGTAGAATAATATTGGTTAAATAAATCCCAAATTGCATACAGGTCCCTTTCTAGTGCACCACTTTGGACCAAGTCAAGCCCCATTAAGCAGTGGACTTGATAGGGAATATAGTGGGATTTGGGAGACATACTGGGTCTGAGAGACATTCAGCAGGACCTTGACAATCATCTGAGTGTAGCTATTTCTGCAGTCATTTTGACTAACAGACACTGCAAAATGTAGTTGTGAGGAAGAGAGAGATGTGTGTGTGTTTCTGCATGTGAATGTGTGTGTGTGTGCATTCTGTAGATAACAATGCCTTATCATCACAAAATCCTCTTCAGTTCCCTGGGGATCATTCTCTACATGACGTGTTGTCATCCCATTTTACATGATCCCCCCCGGCACTGCTTGTGCCAGGACACACAGACAGTCAGAATGGAGCGACATTTGGGGAGTATGCTATCTTTGACATGTATGGCTTTTACATTCTGAGAAACCCATTGTCTTCAAAAGATTACTAAAACATTATCCATCCAATGTGAGAAACCCGGATATGATGAAGAGATTGACACAACAATTTTTGCCTCCTCAGCAGGACGTCTCCTGACACCTCTCTGTGTTGGTATGGCTGATAAGATGGAGAGAAGGAATCTGGATAAAAGAACACAATTACACCTGACCAATATCCTCTTATCTTTTGTGTGTGTGTATGTGTGTGTAAGAGAGAGAGAGAGAGCGAGAGAGAGAGATGGTATGCTGAAAGTGCCCGTACCGTTTTTTTACTCCACCACTAGATGGCAGTAGCAGTCTTCAATGTTGAGAACACAGCTAAAGCCATTTGAGTTCCGAGCACCTTCAGTTCCGCCCACTGACCTCTATGACCTTCGAACAAAAAGCCAATAGCATGGCTTTGACTTACTTGAGCAATTAATGCTTGATCCTTTTTCCTTCTTGTAGCAGGTTAGGACAATCAAAAAAATCACTGTAGGATAATTAACATCTAAGGTTTGGATGACTAGGTTAAGATTAGAATAATAATAAACATAGCAGGTTTCTAGAAATAGGTTGAAGTTAGGATAAGGGATTATCTAAACTGCAGGACAGAAATCTGCCTTTGATGCCAATTTCACTAAAGCTCTATCCTTATCAGTAATGACCATAAGGTACTTGCTGATACCCTTTACAAAGGATGGAGAACGCGATGGAGGAAGTGAGGTCATGAAGATATGCTGATTTAAATCCTCTACAGTTTGACACATTGCCGTTTGGTTTACATGACCTTCAGAACTAGACCTAGTAGTTATTAGCTTTGTCACCTTAGACCTATTTTGTTGACCTTCAAAACGTGACCAACTACCTCAGTCACCTTTAAAACTTGACCGAGTCACCCAATAACCTTCAATAGTAGACCAAGCAGCTATTAGCATAGTGACCTTCAGAACTAGACCTATTGACTCAATGACCTTCAGAACTAGACCTCTTGACTCAATGACCTTCAGAACTAAACCTATTGACTCAATGACCTTCAGAACTAAACCTATTGACTCAATGACCTTCAGAACTAGATCTATTGACTCAATGACCTTCCGAACTAAACCTATTGACTCAATGACCTTCAGAAGTAGGCTTTTTGACTAAATGAACTTCAGAACTAGGCCTATTGATGCAGTGACCTTCAGAACTAGGCCTATTGACTCAGTGACCTTCAGAACTAGGCCTATTGATGCAGTGACCTTCAGAACTAGGCCTATTGACTCAGTGACCTTCAGACCTAGGCAAGAAGACTGCCAAGTCATTATGTTCAGTTATCATTCACCCCAATCCGTTTTTTTGTTTCAACTCAAAAGATTTGCATACGAAACATAACATGGCAAACATGCAGATCTCTCTTTGTTTCTTACTTTTTCTCACTGTCTGTATCTCTCTCACTTGGTCTATCTCCCTTGTTTATCTGTCCCTGTCTTTCTGTCTATGTCTCTCAGTTCAAATTACTTCGCCATGACGTAAAATCATATCAGAGATAACACTCATTCATATCAGAGATAACACTAATCGATAACAGAGATAACACTCATTCATATCAGAGATAACACTAATCCATAACAGAGATAACACTAATTCATATCAGAGATAACACTTATTCATATCAGAGAAAACACTAATCCATAATAGAGATAACACTATTTCATATCAGAGAAAACACTAATCCCTATCAGAGACAATATGAATCCATATAAAAGATAACACTGATTAATATCAGAGATAACACTAAGCCATATCAGATATAACACTAATTCATATCAGAGAAAATATTATTCAATATCAGAGATAACACTAATTAATTTCAGAGATAACATTAATCCATATCAGAGATAATGTTATTTCACGCAGAAAAATTGAATCACAGTAGTGAAATCACAATTTTATTGTTAATAAAGGCGTATGACTGATTTGCAGCATGTCAGTTACTGTCATTTATTTTGTGGCTTGTTGCGACAGTGTGCTGCCAATTACTACACAGACGCCTTTGTTCTCTCCCAAAAGGATAGATATCTTATTCTCATTAGAGAAGTCTTTGAAACCTTGAGTAATAGTCTCAAAGTTCAGGAAATGACACGGCCTAATTGTTTTATATATATATTTCTTTACCATTTTGTCAGGAAATGCCGTTCTATCTCAGGTCCTCCTTTGACACTGTGGTTGCACAGCCTTGTCTTTACTGGGAGCCCGGTTTTCCTGTGTCTCCCCTGTTTAATGGCCAGGCTGTTCTCACTGACACTATGCTGTTTAATGGCCAGGCTGTTCTCATTGACGCTATGCTTTTTAATGGCCAGGCTATTCTCACTGACGCAATGCTTTTTAATGGCAAGGCTGTTCTCACTGACACTATGCTGTTTAATGGCCAGGCTGTTCCCACTGACGCTATGCTGTTTAATGGCCAGGCTGTTCTCACTGACGCTATGCTGTTTAATGGCCAGGCTGTTCTTACTGACGCTATGCTGTTTAATGGCCAGGCTGTTCTCACTGACGCTATGCTGTTTAGTGACCAGGCTGTTCTAACTGACGCTATGCTGTTTATTGGCCAGGCTGTTCTCACAGACGCTATGCTGTTTAGTGACCAGGCTGTTCTAACTGACGCTATGCTGTTTATTGGCCAGGCTGTTCTCACAGACGCTATGCTGTTTAGTGACAAGGCTGTTCTCACTAACGCTATGCTTTGCCAAGGTTTTTCTACGGTTTTGATCAGTAACCATGGTCAGATTGGTTTAAAGCCCGCTAGCACTGTATTTGGCTTTGCGTTTTAGTTTTCAATCAGGCCACGTAGTTTTCTTTCAACTGCTATTGTAATTTGGGTAATTCTGATTGATTGAATGTTCTGGTCCGTGGGGTTCAGTGTTTTAGAATGACAGGTTTGGGACCTTATCCCCAGGACCAGTTGGATGAAGAAACTCTTATATTTTCTCAAGTCTTGGTATTTCAGGGAGTAATGATATGTGAGGAGGTTTCCGAAATGTAATATTTTGTTTATAATTAGTGGATTTCTGCCTAATTCTGCTCTACATGCATTGTTTGTAGTGTTCCCCTGGACATGTAGTAGAACATTTAGGAGAACTGCATGGAGGGTTTCAACAGATTTTCTGTCCCACTATTTATCCGCAGGTGGACCCCACAACTTGCTGCCATAGCATGCATATTTCCTCAGTTCTTTCAGAGCCTCATTTAGGCGTCCAGCTTATTTTGTTCTGTCAGTACTATATCACCTCTAGCAGGTCCAGGCCCAGTACTGTCAGTACTCCTCCTGCAGGTCCAGGCACAGGTCTGTCAGTACTGCTCTAACAGGTCCAGGGCCTGTGTCATTTGCAATGAGCAGGCATTTAACCTTTGTATTGGGGAGATTAACACCAGTGTCTGAGGATATTTCAAGAATGTAGACCAATATGTTGTTGTAAATGCTGATGAGCACAGTGCTGACACTGCAACTCTGGCAAAGACCATGTCTCTGGTTAAATATTATAAAATATCAAAATACGCCAATTTCGATGCCACACATGTTGTCAGTATACTAATTTCTTCATGTCTTCTGTTTTATCCCCTACACCACTTTGTAGAACGGTAGAATAAAAGGCATTTTGTATGTCAATAAAGCACGGATATAGTTTTGACACATTTTTGGTGTGAAGGGTATGGACATTCTCATGTCCTGGCTGGGGGCCCCTGGCCATATCTGTGCCTCGGGGCTCGCAGTCACGGCATGACACATGGAGGTGCCTCTAGGCACCTCTATGCCACTGTTGTGGCGTGGGGGTGCCTCTAGGCACCTCTATGCCACTGTTGTTGGCTCCTCAGTCAGAGACAGCTGTTGCCAGTTGCCTCTGATTGGGGAGCCTACTTAAGTTAGGTTTTAGCAACATTCACAGTCCTGTTTTGTTTGTTCCTTTGTCCTGTGAATACACTACATGTTTTCAGTAAGTTCTCGCAGTGTGTTTTATGTTTTGATAGTTAGTCGTTTTGCTGTTTAATCCAGCCCCTTTAATTTCGTGTCTAGTTCATGTTTTGTCTTGTGTAAAATAAATTCACGTTTTCTTTAATTATGTCCGCATTTGGTTCCGCCACATACCTAGACCGTGATAGACATGATTTGGTAGAACATTTTGGTATAAATTCAATGCCTATTAAAGACATTCAGAACTCATAAACTTATTTTTTATAGTACTACAGAAAACCTTCCACAGGTTACTGTTCACATTATTGCTTCAGTAATCGCTACGTCTCAAATACGTCTCTATTCTTAAATATTGGAGTTATGAGTCCTATGTTCCTGATGTTAGTGTAATAACATATCCTCAGAATCAAAAAGTTTGGTGTTAGCATAGCCAATTGATATTTTACATGTGGGAATTTAAGCATTTCATTTAGAATCACATAAAGTATGTATTTTCTTTTACATGAGGGCCGGAAGTTATTAATAGAGCTTGTGCAATGACTCACAAGATACAAAGAATTTGTTTGACCATTTGAGCTTTTTCCAATCTCTCTGTCTCTCTTTCTCTTGCTGTCTCTTCTTTTCTCTCTCTATGTTTCTCACTCACTCAGTCTCTCTCTTTCTCTTTCGGTATCTCAGCCTCTCTGCCTCACAATCCAGCTCTCTCTCTCAATTAAAGTCAATAGGTGCTTTATTGGCAGGAATGTTGCCGCCATTGCCAAAGGAAACATGTTTAGGCAGAAATGGTGATAAATTAAAAAACAAACAAATACAAATGTACATTTTGGGTGCTATTGCCTCTCATTTATAATGACAGGCCTGAACATATTCAGCTGCCCGGTCTACGATTTCTGTTTTTTTGTCTTGTTTTCGCAGATTAAAAAAATCAATTTAATGAAATGTCTCTTATTGAATCCTATTTACAGCAGTGAAGTAGGTAGTGTTTACTAAGTGTTTTGTCTCTTATCATGCATGTTTCATTAAGGAGTGTCATTGTTTATGTCTTCCTTGTTAATTTCTTTTTTAGCTTGATTGTTATCTGTATTCATGTTGTTTCCTGGTCTCTGTCTTCCACTTGTTATCTGTATTCATGTTGTTTCCTGGTCTCTGTCTTCCACTTGTTA